>JABUQX010083419.1:0-37500 GCA_015478945.1 Trachelipus rathkii | reverse complement strand
TTTTTTTTTTTTTTTTTTTTTTTTTTAAACTTAGTTTCAGCTTGAATTTGATGGAGCAGACATCATAAGAAAGAACTCGCTCAATCATTTCTTATTGCACTTCCCAAAATAATGATTTAAAATTGGTTCAGTTAAAAAGTATCCTGGTTTCCAACTTTGCCAAAAAAATTAAAAATAAACAGCCTAAAAAATGGTGAACACAGAGAGAGAAAGGTGACGTCATCCTTAGATCCCAAGATGTGTGTGTGTCTGTCTGTCTGTCTTCATCTTCATATATATAATATATATATATATATATATATATATTTATATATTATATATATATATATATATATATATTATATATATTATATAATATATATATATATATAATATATATATTTCACATGACCCTAAGTGGGTTTGAACCCTTACCCTTAAGATGGTAAACCAAGAGTGTTACCTCCTGACCACGATGAGCTAAAAGGAAACCCATCACTTACCTCTGAAAGCTAACTTGGCTTCCCAAGAGGAGTGAGGCATGTCTATGGTGGGACATCTAACCTCCGATGGGTCCCCCCACACTCGGGCCAGGGGCAACACTGGGTAATTTTTAACTGGGACTTGATTTTGTATTGCCCCTGGCCCGAGTGTGAGCGGGGGGACCCATCGGAGGTTAGATGTCCCACCATAGACATGCCTCACTCCTCTTGGGAAGCCAAGTTAGCTTTCAGAGATAAGTGATGGGTTTCCTTTTAGCTCATCGTGGTCAGGAGGTAACACTCTTGGTTTACCATCTTAAGGGTAAGGGTTCAAACCCACTTAGGGTCATGTGAAATGTACAAATAATTATGCGGTTTATGTATTAAAATTATATAGTATAATATATATATATATATATATATATATATATATATATATATATATATATATATATATATATATATATATATATATATATATATATAATATATATATTATAATATATATATGGTGAAACTAAAGAAGTTACCCGCATGATATCTCGAAAAACTAAGATAGATACAAGGAAAATGATAACAGATATAGAATCAGCGTTTTAAATTTTGTAAATAAAAATTTGAAAAAAAAATGTTTTTTTTTTTTTTTTATCTCCAAAACTACATAGGTACAAGAAAAGACTCTAATAACATATTTAGAATCAGCGTATGAAAATGATTAAAAAGTTTTTTTTTTTTTTAACTAAAAGAATACCCTAGGGTAAATCGCAAAGATGCAAAGAGTCGGGGTCTCTCGGCCTCCTGGGGGACGACGGGGTAGGACTATTTCCCCCCCTCCGGGAGGGTCTCCGGAACCCCCGGCCTTTGGTATTTGGGGTCGCGGGGGTTTCTCCGCCCCTCCCCTACGGGGTATGGAAAAGTCCGTCCCCCCAGTAAGTAACAGATGATTTGCACGACGCTCATATTGGACCACCTTGACCTTGACCGCCCTTGACCTTTTTTGAGCCCAAATTTTTACCTGCCCTTGACCTTTTTGGGCCTTTACCTTTTTGGGTCTTGACCTTTTTTCGACCAACCCTTTGGTCTTCCATGGGTCATTTTTGGCCCACGGTAATTTTTGGCAACCCTAATTTTTTGGCAACCCTAATTTTTTGGCAACCCTAATTTTTTGGCCACCCCTAATTTTTGCAACCCTTCGAAGAAGGGTTGCCCCAAACGGTTGCGTCAGCAACCGTTGTACGTACCCCACCCTAATTTTTTCGACCAACCCTTTGGTCTTCCATGGGTCAATTTTGGCCCACCCTAATTTTTGGCCACCCTTTAGGGGCTTAGCCCTATTTTTTGATGTCTTTACCTTTTTTGTCCTTGACCTTTTCTCCAAAGCTTGCCAGATACCATGGGTCATTTTTGACCCACGGTAATTTTTTGCCCTTCCTTTAGGGGCTTAGCCCTTTTTTTGATGTCTTAACCTTGTTTGACCATGATATTTCGGCCTTGACCTTGCCAGATACCATGGGTCAATTTTGGCCCACGCTAATTTTTGGCCACTCGTGGCCCACCCGTCACATATTTCGTTCCTAACTTGAACGTATGTATGGATCTATCCTAACTTGAACACCTCACACACACACACCACACACCACACACACACACACACACACACACACACACACACACACACACACACACACACACACAGATTTACTTACACTCACACACAGATTTACTTACACACGCAGATTTACTTACACTCACACAGATTTACTTACACTTATACACACATTCACTATGACACTTATACACCATTCACTATGACACTTACATTTACACATAGACACTTACATTTACACTTATACACACCTACAAACACACTACCACGTACAAACACACTACCAACCCTTGATCTTCCATGGGTCAATTTTTAGGACTCAGCATTATTGATGACTCATCTTTGGATTGACGACCTCTTTAGCAGGAATATCATCTTTGATGGTTGCCATATTGATGGTTCAAGGTTGATGGCTCCCAAAATCACCGTAAGGAGTATCTAATGATGTTATATTAGTGTTCTATGAGTATTCTATGGGTGCCAAGTGAGTGCCAGCGTGAGTGCCAAAGTGAGTGCCAAGTAAGTGCCAATGAGTGCCAATGAGTGCCAATGAGTTCCAATGAGTGCCAAGTGAGTGCCACATGTGCCAACTGAGTGCACTTTTTCAACCTTTTCTTAGCCTTCCCTGATCTCCGAATAGCCCCAATATTTGGTGTCTACCCCTAGGTTATAAGGTATGAGGAATTGATTGGTGTATATACAAGTTGCTAGATTGCTTCTTACTATGAGTTAGTTCTTTTTCTAACACTTATAGCATGACAGAATATATATTCTAAAGAAGTACAAGTTGAGACAGTGAACGCAAACGTTTCCGAGTCCGAGTCCGGAGTCCGAGTCCGCAGGTGAACCCCACCGCGAAACCGCCCGCCGCGTGCGCCCGCCGCGTGCGCCCGCAGGCGCAATATTTCCGCGTAACCGCCGCCGCGTCCGTCCGCAGACGCAATATTACCGCGTGAACAAAAATATGATAACAATGTAACTATTCAAAGAATTTCTTTTCAAATATACTTGATCATTCATTTTTACTACAAGTGAATGAAAATTATTAAAAACATATACCTTACATAACCTTAAAGCAGTAATCAGTAAATCAATAAAGGTGTTATTACCTAACACCAAAGGGGATTAGTATGCTTTTGTATTTACTGTTTTTACTGCTTTAACTCATGTTTTACTGCTTTAACTCATGTTTACTGCTTTTAACTCATTGCTTTACTGCTTTAAACTATCTGCTACCTGCTTTAACTATTGCTTTACTGCTTTAACTCTCTGCTTTACTGCTTTAACTCATATATTTATTAACATTACATACCTTAAAGCAGTAAATCAGTAAATCAATAGAGGTGTTACCTAACACCTAAGGGATTAGTATGCTTTTTGTTTTACTGGTTTTGCTGCATTTTAACTCTCTGCATTTACTGCTTTTAACTCAATATTTATTAAACCATTTAATTACCTTAAAGCAGTAAATACAGTAAATCAATAGAGGTGTTACTAACACCTAAGGGATTAGTATGCTTTTGTTTTACTGTTTTACTGCTTTTTAAACTCTCTGCTTTACTGCCTTAACTCTCGCTTAACTGCTTTAACTCACTGCTTTACTTTAACTTCATATATTTATTAACAATTATGTTTTCTTTTATATTTTTTATTTTGTTTTATACTTTTTTATTATTTTTTCTATTATTATTTTATTATTTTTATTTTTATTTAAAAATTGTAATGAAAAACACATTCACTGTCTGTTATATAAACATTTTATTTTAATAAAATTGTAGGAATTATTAAAGAACATATATTTTACTGCTTTACAACTTTAATTAAATTCATTATTCATTATCTACTTAACGAGTATGGATGTGGAGAAATTTTCGTCCGAAGTCCGGCTACATGTCTTGTAGCTGGGCCGACAGGCTGTGGTAAAACCTTTCTATTATTAAATATTTTAAAGGAAATGGAGATTTTTGAGCAAAACCCTGTAAAAATAAATATGGTGTTATAAGTTTATCAGGAAAAATTTAAAGAATATAAAGATGTGATTCAATTTCATGAAGGCATATACGATATTAGATCGCTGGACAATATACATGGACACAAAATTATTGTATTAGATGATTTAATGCACAAATTGGATTTGGAAATAGCAGAAGCGTTCACAGTTTATTCACACCATCTAAATATCTCTGTGTTTTTCATAACGCAGAATATTTTTCATCAAAGCAAGCATATGCGAAGTATTTCTTTAAACCACACAGTATTTGCTGTGTTTGGCCAGAGAAGGAGACATGAGGTCAAATTAATTGTTACTTGCAACTCAAACTGTTTCCCCTTCAAGGAAAAGAGTTCTTAAAAGTATAAAAGAGGTTACTTCGATCCCCACGGTATTTGATTGTGAACTTCACCCAAAACACGCACAGAGTGTGCTCCGTACCAACATTCTTCCCCTATGAGATAGAAACTGAATACATACCTGAATAATGCTCTAGTTTCAAAGTATTTACCTCTTATAAAAAAATTTAAAAAAGCTCAAACCTTCCTGAAAAACGAAAACTAATTAGTGAGGATGAGAAATTCATCCAGTGTGTATGTGAAGGCTGGTTAAATCTTATAAAAGGAAATGTCCCTTTAAACAAGCCTCAGAAGGTAAAGCTACGTCGTTATAGAAAACATCATTAAAAAACTCTCCCCCAAACATAAAAATCTGAAAAAAAAAAAGAAGTACATACAGAGAGGAGGAGGGGTTATTCCTACCATTACTCTTCTCTGTTATAGCTCCACTGATTAACTAAGTGGTTGTCCCCATAATGAAGAAGGTTGCTGTACTTCCATATAAATGAGTATGAGAAAATGAAGTATAATAATACAGCATCTGTACAGAATTCAGTTCCTCCAGATTCATCATTCACAACCTCAATATGGCCAGTTATTGCCGCACTTTGCGCAAAATCCACAATCACAGTTCATCATTCACAACCCCAATATACGCAGATATTACCACGCATTGGCTTTACAACCTCTTTCACATCAGCAACAACAGCTGCAATCAACAGAATCCTTATATGTGAACGATGCAATCTTTTCAGCAGCCTCTACCTCATAGCTTTTATGATCCTAAAGTTGAACAAAGTAACAAATACAGAAAAGACAGGAAGTGTACAAAATTAAATTCAGACATTAACATCCTTGAGAAACGTATCTTTATACCAAGATGCCATACAAAAATTGATAGATACTTAAAAATTGCACCTTCATCCATTCCCTACGTACCCAACTAGCCGATAATGATAGATTTATTCCTAATGGAAGTAAAACTTGAAAGGAAAAAATGAAGATTAAATTAAAAAAATATCCTAGAGGAGAGCTTACCTATTAGAGCGCGTAAATCAGGAATAGCTTTATATAATATTTTAAAGACCAATTAACTTTGAATGAAGCAGGGCAGATCGTAATTGATGATGAAATAGTTAAAGGATCAAATATTGTGGATTTGATAGCTGATCTCTCACGTAACTGGAAGAAAGGCCCTGTAAAAGGCTGGAATGATATCAAACGTAGATCCGACTGTATAATTCCCAGAAGTTTAATCTTAAATACAACGCGATTAGCAGACTTAGGATAATATCCCCGTTTACGCCAAGACCTGATTCAAGTCCATCAGGCACTTCTTACGCATCAGATAAATTTAAACGTGTTACCAGAGGTCGAATAAGAAAAACACCTTATAATAGGCATAGTTGGATTAAATCGTAATTATGCATTATCACATATTTATTTAGTTGTAATGTTTGTGTATAAATAAATGTTATTTTAAATCTTTTTCTTTATCCCTTGGGACCTAATATCACATTTTTGTTGACCAAAATATAATTATTATATATAATATATAATATATATCATATATATATTAATATATATATATATATATATATATATATATATATATAATAATATATATATATATATATAATTATATATATAATATATATATATAATATATATATTATATATAATATATATATATATTATATATATATATTACGTTTACACGTGATGTCAGTAACAGCATGGAGGCGCAAGGAGGAGTTGATAAGCTTATTACTTCAATCTTGAGGGAGCCAAATAGTTTTGGGGTTTTCACTAGGTTTAGCTTTTAAGGTATCCTAATATTGAGAAAAAAAGAGTTAAAAGCATATTTAGAGGGTGAAGAGGCATTTACTCAACACCGGCCCCCCCCGCCCGCGTTGCGACCGCAGGCGCAATATTCCTGCGGGAATGAAAAATTATATATAATTTTGAAGCTTCTTTTTATTTCATACTTAAACATTCAAAGAATTTCTTTCAAATATACTATGAGTCATTTACATTTTATTTCATACTTAAACATTTTATTAAAAACATTTTCGCGAACCTAAACTGTAACTCATTACAGAATCTTTTATATTTTTACTTAATTACTTTTAATTTATAAATTTTAAAAAATTTATGTAAGAAGAAAAAGCCAAAGTGCCTGATATATAATTTCATTTTTATTTTACTACAATTGTACGAACTTTTAATTAAAAAACATTATACTTTACATACCTTAAAGCAGTAAATCAGTAATCAATAGAGGTGTTATTACCTTACACCCCAAGGGGATATTAGTATGCTTTTGTTTTACTGTTTTACTGCTTTAACTCATGTTTTAACGGCTTTAACTCAGTTTTACTGCTTTAACTACACTGCTTTACTGCTTTAAACTATCTTGGCTTTACTGCTTAACTCTCTGCTTTACTGCTTTAACTCACCATATTTTATTAACATTACATTACCTAAAGCAGTAAATCAGTAAAATCAATAGAGGTGTTACCTAACACCTTAAGGGGTTAGTATGCTTTTGTTTTACTGTTTTACTGTTTTAACTCATGTTTTACTGCTTTAACTCACATATTCATTAACATTACATACCTTAAAGCAGTAAATCAGTAAATCAATAGAGGTGTTACATAGCAACAAGGGGTTATTATGCTTTTGTTTTACTGCTTTACTGCTTTAACTCATTGTTTTACTGCTTTAACTCGTATGTTTACTGTTTTAACTCGTATATTTTATTAACATTATGTTTTCTTTATATTTTTATTGTTTTAATACTTTTTATTTTTATTCTGATTTTATTTTATTTTTATTCTTTTTATTCTTTTTATTTATTTTTATTATTTACTTTTTATTATTTTCTTATATTATTTTATTTTTATTATTATGTATACTTAGTGCTATTTACTTCATGCTTATTGTTATTATCATTTAACACACACAACACACACACACACACAACACAACACACACACACACAACTTACACTTTACTTACACACATTCACTATGACACCTTATACACACATTCACATATGGACACTTACATTTACCCATAGACACTTACATTTACCCTAGACACTTACATTTACACTTACACACACACACACACAAACACACACACACACCACACACACACACACACACACAAGATTTACTTACACTCACACACAGATTACTTACACACGCAGATTTACTTACACTCCCACACAGAATTTACTTACACTCACACACAGATTTTACTTACACTCACACAGATTTAACTTACACTCACACACAGATTTACCTTACACACACAGATTTACTTACACACCCAGATTTACTTACACACACAAGACAACTAAAGATTACCTTTTTCAAACACCACCCCACACACACGCCACACTCACTTACACCATATAACGTATAATTTATTGAAACATTTTTATGTTTTAATTAAATACGTACATTTATATTACTCATTCAATTATAACTAAAATTATTTCAAAGTTTCTTAACACTTCTATAATAAATCAATATCTTCTTTGAACAAAGAATTTATATTAACTGTTAATACTTTTTGTTTTATAAATTTTTTTTATCTATCAAGTTTTTTAAAATAATTTTTACTAAAAAATTTTATGGAAATTTTATTAAAACATATATTTTACGTACACTAAAGCAATAAATTAGTAAATCAGTAAGGTCAGCCCCTAGCCACCCTCTACACCAAGCTATGCCACGTTTTGTTTCTATTGACTTACTGCTTTACATCATCTTTAGGCATGTAATAAGTTTAAAAATAACAAAATAAGTTCTTCTCTGCTACCATAACATGTATTTTATTAAAATCATTCTAAGTTTTTATTTAAAAATAACAATTATTCACTTACATTTATGTTATTCGCTCGATGTTAACTAAAAATATTTCAAAGTTTTTTTAAATAATCAGGGTTCTTCTTTATTATTATCTATGTACATTGACAATCCAACACGAGAAAACACAAACAACCCGCACTCATTACAGATAACGAAACTGACCTCTCTCTGTAAAATGTGTTGAAATAACTACTTTAGCCCTAAATTTAGGATAAGCCTTTTTGTACCCCGGGGCGATTTAGGCCTATTACCAGGTCAAAATATATTTCAAACTGACCTTCTTCTGTAAAATGTGGTGCAATAACTACGTTAGGCCTAAATTTAGGATAGGCCTTTTTGTATCACAGCGATTTAAGTCTAATACCAGGTCAAAAGGTAATTCCAGTATTAGACAAGAATCGAGAATCAATGTATTATTTTATAAAATATATTTTACAAACTGAAAACATGCCTGATCGGTAAGATCCTGTTGAGCAGGTAAGAAGAAATGTTTACCTTTCCTGTGAGTGGACGGAGTTAATTCCTTATTCTATATGACCATCGCATGTTGATTGGTCGAGAATTTAATTTTTATCGCTTTTTGGTTTTAAGGTTATGAAAAAACATGTTTCATATCCTGAGCCCAAGTTTCGTTTATTTAAACTCTTAACATACATGTAAATATTTATTTAAGAAAGTAAAAATAAGGATAATAAAAACTTTACTATATAATTAGAAATTTAATAATCATTAACTTACAATGATTTATATATATATATATATATATAATATATATATATAATAGAGATATATATATATTATAATATATATATATATATATATATATATTATATATATATATATATATATATATATGGATAATATATATATATACAAGAGTGTTAAATATATTTACAATGGTTTATATATATATATATATATAAGGTTCACATTAAATATAATACAGGAATATTATTATATATAATACTTCCACATACATTTTTACACATGATGTTTACGCCTATTTTATATTAAAATTCTCTCTAAATTTTTGCAAATATGCCAATCATTTATATCATTATCGATGATATAGTTACGTATCTCCAGTAATACTTTCAGTTAACACATATGTAAAAAGTTCCCGCTCAGATATCATAGTTTATTTACATTCTGGATCACCTGCATAAAATACTTTCTTGCCATTGTTTTCTAAGTAAATAAATGAATTTCTGTACGTCTATAGAACTAGGAAGTGATCGAGAATTAAAACCGTAGGTTTATCGGATCAGGGATTTCTTAAATTGCGTTAGTATCTTGGTATAACATGTAATGAATTACGGTTAACGTAATTAGATAACACCATATGTCTTCTCATCCTGCGTAAACACTAGCCTACGTACTCTAACCATATATTTCAGCTTGCGTCAGGCTGGAAATGTAGAATCCATAGATGTTAGGTTCAATACGGGTTGTTCATTATTTCTCTCCCATAATCTAACTTCCAAACTGATTATGTTTGGATGTTATAAAATGCTAGAGTAAGTTGTTTATCGCTGGTTTCTTCACACAGGCTAATAACTGTTTCGGTCCAAATTTTAAAGCTGAGCTTGGTTTTTAAAGTATCCTGTAAGCCACTCTTCAGTGTGATTTACATATTTACAAGTAATTCATCGGACTCATGAAAATTACGCTTTGTATTATAAAGCATGGTGAATGGTTAGCACACTTGAAAAATTCAAATCCATCGGTTTTTCTTTTATTTAAGAATGAAACCCTACTTCCAGGGATCTTGATTTCCAACTGGACAATGTCTTGTATTTGAGGTTACCTGTTAAGGTGAATCATGATATACCACTTAGTGAAAATAGAATACTTTTATTACAAATCAGAGAACTCGTGCACCGCTTAAACAGCCAAAACGAGTATGATTTAAAAATGAGTTTGGGTCTAAACGATAATAATCAAATATAATTTTCATCCAATCAGAGGTAGGGGCTCAGGATATGAAAAAACATGTTTTTTCATACCTTAAAACCAAAAAGCGATTAAATAATTCTCGACCAATCACATGCGAGGTCATATAGAGATAAGGATTACTCCGTCCCACTCACAAGAAAGGTAAACATTTCCTTCTTTCCTGCTTAAAGGGATCTTACCGATTCAGCATGTTTCAGTTTGAAAATTATCATTTATAAAATATAACATTGATTCTCGATTCTTGTTTATACTGGAATTACCTTTTGACCTGGTATTACGATTAAATTAGCCCGTCTACGTTGATACAAAACAAGGCCTTATCCTAAATTTAGCCTAAATTTAGGCTTAACGTAGTTTATTGCACCACATTTTACAGAAGAAGGTCAGTTTGAAATATATTTTGACCTGGGTAATAGGCCTAAATCGCCCCGGGGGTACAACAAAAAGGCTTATCCTAAATTTAGGCTAAAGTAGTTATTTTCAACACATTTACAGAGAGAGGTCAGTTTCGAATCTGTAAGGAGTGCGGGTTGTTTGTGTTTCTCTCGTGTTGGATTGTCAATGTACATAGATATAATAAAGAAAACCCTGATTTTTAAAAAACTTTGAAATTATTTTTAGTTAACATCGAGCGGAATAACATAAATGTAAGTGAATTAATTGTTATTTTTAAAAAACCAACTTAGAATGATTTTTAAATAAATACATGTTATGGTAGCAGAGAAGAACTTATTTTGTTTATTTATGCCTAATACAGGGCAAAAGATGATGTAAAGCAGTTAGTCAATAGAACAAAACGTGGCATAGCTTGGTTTAGAGGGGTGCTGGGGACTGACCTTACTGATTTACTGATTTATTGCTTTAAGTAACGTAAAATAAACTTTCAACAAAAATTTCATAAAATTTTAGTAAAAATTATTAAAACTTGATAGTTATAAAATTTATAACAAAAAGTATTAACAGTTAATAATAAATTCTTTGTTCAAAGATAATGATTGATTTATTATAGAAGTTTTAAGAAACTTTGAAATAATTTTAGTTATAATTGAATGAGTAATATAAATGTTAACGTATTAATTAAAACATAAAAATGTTTCAATAAAATTATTACGTTATAATGTGTAAGTGAGTGGTTGCGTTGTGATGTGGGTGTGTCGTGAGTGTAAGTAAATCTGTGTGGATCCATACATACGTTTGATGTAAGTAAATCCTGTTGTGTAAGTAAATCTGTGTGTGTAAGTAAATCTGGTGTGAGTGCTTAAGTAAATTCTGATGTGAGGTGAAGTAAATCTGTGTTGGTGAGTGTAGGTTTAAATCTGTGTGATGTAAGTAATCTGCGTGTTGTACAGTAAATCTTGTGTGTGTGTAAGTAAATCTGTGTGTGTGTGTGTGTGTGTTAAGTGTAAATGTAAGTGTCTATGGGTAAATGTAAGTGTCATAGTGAATGTGTGTATAAGTGTAAGTGTGTCTGCGTGTGTATAAGTGTAAATGTAAGTGTCTATGGGTAAATGTAAGTGTCATAGTGAATGTGTGTATAAGTGTCATAGTGAATGTGTGTATAAGTGTAAGTGCCTGTGTGTGTGTGTGTGTGTTACATGTTTTCTCATAGTTGGGAAGTAAATAGCTAAGTACTAATAATAAATAAAAATAAAAAAAAAAAATATAAAAAAAAAAAAATAAAATAAAAAAAAAAAAAAAAAAATAAAAAGAATAAAAAGAATAAAAATAAAATAAAAAGAATAAAAATAAAAAGTATTAAAACAAAATAAAAAATATAAAAGAAAACATAATGTTAATAAATACCTACAATGTTAATAAAAATATGAGTTTAAGCAGTAAAACATGAGTTAAAGCAGTTTAAAACAGTAAAACAAAAGCATACTAAACCCCCTTGGTGTTATGTCAACACCCTATTGATTTACTGATTTTACTCTTTAAGGGTATGTAATGTTAAATAAATATGTTAGTTAAGCAGTAAAACACTGACGTTAAAAACAGTTAAAACAGTAAAACAAAAGCATACTAACCCCTTAGGTGTTCGGTAACACCTCTATTGATTTTACTTGATTTACTGCTTTAGGTATGTAATGTTAATAAATATGAGAGTTAAAGCAGTAAAGCAGAAGTTAAAGCAGTAAAACACAGTGAGTTAAAGCAGTAAACATGAGTTAAAGCAGTAAAACATGAGTTAAAGCCAGTAAAACAGTAAACAAAACGCCATACTAACCCCTTGTTGCTATGTAAACCTCTATTGATTTACTGATTACTGCTTTAAGGTATGTAAAGTATATGTTTTTAATAAAGGTTCCGTACATTGTTAGTTAAAATAAAAATGATTATATATCAGGCATTTTGGCTTTTTCTTCTTACATACCAATTTTTAAAAATTTATTAAATTAAAAAGTATTAAGTAAAAATATAAAAGTGTCTGTAATGAGTTACAGTTTAGGTTCGCGGAAAATGTTTTAATAAAAATGTTTAAGTTTGAAGTAAAATGAATGACTCATAGTTTATTTGAAAAGAAATTCTTTGAAATGGTTAAGTATGAAATAAAAATTGAATGACTCATATTATATATATTTTCATTCCCGCAGGAATATTGCGCCGCCTGCGGGCCCACGCGGCGGGCGGGAACGCGGAAATATCGCGCCTGCGGGCGCACGCGCGGGCGGGGACGCGGCGCGGTCGCACCTGCGGGTGCGGGGTTGCAAGCCTTCGCGGAGGGGCGCATGCGCCCGCCCTGGATGGGACGCTTTGAACTAGGGAGACATTACACTATAGCTCTGTTCATGATGTGGGGTAGAAAGTCTTAGAAAAGGTTTAAGAAAATGTATCAAAGATGAATATCAATATAGATGGTATCAAAGATGACGGATCAAAGATGAGTCATCAAAGGTGAACCTTCAAGGATGAGGCATCAAAGTTGAGCATAATGCTGAGGCATCAATGCTTGAGGCCATCAAAGTTGAGGACATACAAATGAGGCAACAAAATTGAGCTTCGAGGTTGTGAGTGTAAGTGTAAGTGTATCTGTGTGCGCGGTTGTAATGTAACGTGTATATGTTTAATGTAAGTGTCTCATGGTTTAAATGTAGTGTTAGGAAGTGTTAAGGTGCTTTATAAAGTTCCATAGGTGTATAAGTGTCATAGTAAATGTGCGTATAAGTGTCATAGTGTATGTGTTGTAGGTGCGTGTGCAAGTAATATATATATATATATATATATATAATATATATATATATATATATATATATATAATATATATATATAATATACTAATATAATATATACTATATATATATATATATATATATATATAGGCTATAAGTGGTAGAAAAAGACTAACTCAATAGTAGGAAGCATCCTAGCAGCTTATTGTAATATACACAATCGATTTCCTCATACCTTATAACCTAGCGGTAGACACCCATATAGGCTATTCTAGGCTCAGGGGAGGGCTAGAAAAGGCTTGAAAAAAGTGGCACTCAGTTTGCACTATGTGGCACTCACCTTGGCACTATGTGGCCCTCACTTGGCACTCATTGGCACTCCACTGGCACTCATTGGCACTCACTTGGCACTCACTTGCGCACTCACCTGGCACTCATAGAATACTCATAGAATACTATAGAACATTCCCTATATACTTCTTACGTGATTGGGAACATCAAAGTTAACCATCAATATAAATCTGAGTCATCAAAGGTGAACCTTCAATATAGATGCCAACAGAGATGACGTCATCAAGGTTAGCCATAAAATTTGAGCCATCAAAGTTGTAGGAGGCACGTGTAGGCTAGTATAGGTGTACGCTAGGGAAGGCTGCGGTGGAGTCTACGGTGTAGAGTGTAGTGTAGGCTAGGTTTGAAGGGCTGGGTGGAGGCGTGAGGTGTAGGGTGTAGTGTTAGGGCTAGGTTAAGGCTGGGTGGGAGGCTAAGGTGTAGGTGTAGAGCTAGGTGAAGCGCTGAGTGGATCTAGGTTGTAGGTTGTAGGTGTAGGCTAAGGTGAAGGCTGGGTGGAGCTAGGTGTAGGTGTAGGTGTAGGCTAAGGTGAAGGCTGGGTGGAGCTAGGTGTAGGTTGTAGGGCTAGAGCCGTGAAGGCTGAGTGGGAATTCTAGGTGTAGGTGTAGGCTAGAGTGAAGGATGGGTGGAGGCAGAGTGCGGGTGTAGGTAGCGTTGAAGGATAGGTGTAGGCTGGGTGTAGGCTATGTGGAGGCTGGGTGTGGGCTATATGGAGGCTAGGGGTGTAGGCTCTAGGTGTAGGTAGGTGTGTGTGTGGTACTGTAGTGTGTGTGTGTGTGCGCGTGTGTAGATGTGACCGAAATATCAAGGTCAGCAAAACATCAAAAATAGGGCTAAGCCCCTAAAGGGTGGCCAAAAATTAGGGTGGGCCAAAATTGACCCATGGAAGACCAAAGGGTTGGTCGAAAAAAATTAGGAGGTTCTCCAAAAATTAGGGTCCTCAAAAAATGGGCTTCTCAAAAAATAGGGTTCTCAAAAAATTAGGGTTCTCAAAAAATTAGGGTTCTCAAAAAATTAGGGTTCTCAAAAAATTAGGGTTCTCAAAAAATTTGGGTTCTCAAAAAATTTCGGTTCTCAAAAAATTTCGGTTCTCAAAAAATTTCGCGTTCTTCAAAAAATTTTTGGGTTTCTCAAAAAAAATGGGGCTAAGGTCCGTAAAGGGGGGCCAAATAGGGGCATACGTACAAACGGATTTGCTTACGCAAACCGTTTGGGCCGCCCTTTTCTTTCGAAAGGGCGCCAAAAAGTAAGGCCAAAAAGGTCAAGGCCCAAAAAGGTCAAGGGCAGGTAAAAATTTGGGCCCAAAAAAGGTCAAGGCCAAAAAAGGTAAAGGCCCAAAAAGGTCAAGGGCAGGTAAAAATTTGGGCTCAAAAAAGGTCAAGGGCGGTCAAGGTCAAGGTGGTCCAAATATGGACCGTCGTGCAAAATCCATCTCCTACTACTCCCCCCTCTGTCCCACCATCGGCTCGAGCCCCCTAAAAGAATTTTATACGCTGATTCCATATACGTTATTAGTTTTCTTCTACCTATCGTAGTTTTGGAGATATAAAAAAAAAATTTAAAAAAAAAAGTAAAAAATTTTTTTTCCATTTTCCATACAAATTTCATACGCTGATTCCATATATGTTATCAGTTTTCCTGTACCTATCTTAGTTTTCGAGATATCATGCGGGTAACTTCTTTAGTTTGGCATATATATATATATATATATATATATATATATATATATATATATATATATATATATATATATATATATATATATATATATATATATATATATATATATATATATATATATTATTGTTAAATATAAATATATATATATATATATATATATATATAGTATATATATATATCATATATATATATATTGTTGGAAATGTTCTTAGCAGAACTTTCTAAGGTGTAATTAGAACCAGTTGAGTGAACTGCTCAGTCCAGTAAAGAGGTTCGCCTATTAAAATTAAAGTTAAATCTAACCTATAAGCTTAAATATTAGCAAAATAAAGAAAAAATAACTCACCATATATATTCATAAAACAATAGTTTAAATCAAAATTTCCAAATATAAAACTTGGAGGTTGCCTTGTATAGTATAAGGCTTAAGGTAGTGTATAAGTAGTTTAGGATAATTTCTAGCTCAAAGGTAAATAATAAGTAGTTGCGTTACTAGTTTAGGCCTACATATAGCATGCCATCCGTGGAGTACTCTGTTCAAACTTAAAGTAAGGTATAAGGATTTAGAGGCTAGAGAAGTGTTAGAATAAAACAGAAAAGATAGAATAGACCTAACTGCTAGTCCTGCTAATTCAGAATATAAAGGGTTAGGACCAGCTTGGAAAAAGAGACCTTAACATAAGTTTCTATGAACAATTCCTCATCTTTAATAAGGCAAAAAATACTTTGGCCTAACTAGAACTAATGTTAAATAATATAAATAAAATACTTTACTCAGTTTTAATGTATATACTTCAACAAGTAGCATAATGCTACAAAAAATCAGAGATATATCAGCTCACATTTAACTTAATTGACTCTCAGTTTTCAAGTGCCTCGTTTTTTAAGTTTCAAAACAAACTTTTTGGTATTGCCTAAAATATAATTTTCAAGAAAGTCTCCAAAACACAAAAACAGTGAAGAGATACAAGAAATACTCTAAAAGCTTGAAAACACTTTAAAAAACCCCAAGTTCAATTTAAAATAGTCTATAACAACATAGTAAGGTTTAATACAGGAATAAAATATTTCTAATAACCTCCCGACAAAAAGAATTTGCTGAAAGAACACAAGAACATAAGAAATGTTCTTATGCTCCTTCAGCAAATTAAGGGAAGCAGTGTTCGAAGTGCAAGCAATTTTTAAAACAAATTTCAATCCAGAGCAACATGCAATAAAATAAACAATCAAAAAATAAGTCCAGCATGAATGCTAGATATTCTAGTAAACAAATGTAAACTTCATATGCTAGAGACCAAATTAAAGTACTAAGTAGTTACTAAACAAGAGTTCAAGCCATATGTTGTACAATATAGGCAAAATATTCAAAATATGGAAATCACTAAGGAAATTCAGAATAAATTATTCAAATATAATTGAACAGTCCATCAGGACTAGTGTGCAAAATCAAAACAATAAATTTATAATTTAAAATTTTAAAGTAAGATTTTAGCTTTGAACCATGTTTGTGATATAGACCTAACAGGCACTGTTATAACCCAGAGACAAAAATAGGGAATAGGAGTATAAGGTAGCACTGTTGTGCAATAAGCAACCAGTTTAAACCAGAATTAAATGGGTAAAAAGGTTCAAAGAAAATCCTTTTTTTTTTTAATTATATAAAAACATACCACATGGGTCAAAAATATATATTTTTTTTAAACATGCTAAAGGCCAAATATGTGGGGACCAAACATGTGTATAAGTAAAGCCAAAGGCTAATTAAGTGTAAAGGGTTGTGTAAATGTTTAAAACCAACAGGTCAAAATATAAATAAGAATGTTTAAAGGTAGACCACTACCCAAAATAGAAGACCTAATAATGCATGAGAGCAAGGTTTAAAATATTTAAAAAAGTATGTTTCATGCAATAGCAACATAAGTTAGGTAATAGTAGAGCAAAAGTGTTCCATCACCGATTCTTATAAATTTACAGCATAAATAAATTATTAGGCCTAAATACAAAGAGAAGATACTATTAAAGAATAGGATTTTAAGCAAAAGTTATTTACAACATTTTAAGCACAAATAAGCTTAAAATTCCTTAAACTAAATACTATAAACTAACTTAAATCTAATGGCAATATCTTTATAAACTATTTGTGTCCTTCTATACACAAAGCAGATATGTGCGTTCGAAGGTTGCAGTACATGCATGGATAGTCTAAATTACTTGTTCTTATTACCAGAGGCATCATCAGAAGCATGCATATGCACATTGAGGCAGAATCTACTAAATGTTAAGCTGTTCACAGCGTTCTTTAGCCTAAGACTCAATGATCGGGGGTAATTCGTACATTTATTCATGCTATGACCTACCATGCTACAAAATTTACATGGGAAAGCTGCATTCCTCTTAAAAGGAACAGTAGATTTGGCAGACTTAGTGTTAAAATTTTCAAGGGTAGCTTTGGGCGGGTTAGTACAAGGAAACTCATCATTACCATCACCCTCATTTTGGCTACTATTATTAGGTTTACTATTGTTAAATTTATTATGTTTAAGACCATTATTATTAGGGTTATCATGATAATTACTCTTGCGTCTGCCAAATCTATTATTCCCTAAGTTATTATTTTCAAGCTTAGGCTGAGATCTCTGCATCAACTCCAAGCGTTTCATTAAGGTAGATGAATTCTCAAACACGTCATTTATACTTGGGTAATTAGTTAAAGTTTTATCGATTAACAAATTTATAAACCTAGGAGGTAATTTATTAACTACGAGTGAACTAATCATTTTAAAACCTGCAGTATCAGGAGCAAGGAAATCTAATCCATAAGACTTCATAATCATACAGCAATGCCTTTCAACCTTCATATAAGAAAAGAATTTCAACCTCAGGACATAAAATTATCTTCCGGAAAGAGAAGCAGAAATGCTAAAGCCAGACAATTATATATTAATCTAAACAAGAAAAATTCTGTACCGAGAAATTCAGTCTAATTAAACATCGAACTAACAAAAGAACAACTATAGCGAATAATATAAGAGCTTCCAGCACTAACAAAATCAGAGAAATATATAAACTATTACATAAGGCCAAAAAATCACCCACAAGAATATGCTAAATCAACAGTAATACAGTTCTCACTCATTAGTGTCAAAACAGGAAATCCACGGTCATCAAACATAATCAACGAACATATAATAAATTGACTAAGAAGCATAAGAAAATGCTAAACTATATCCTGCATTAAAATCACCTTCAAACCCCTTCCAACTATCTGAATAAGGAGGCTCTATTTCCGCGAACTCCATAACAAACACAAAAGGTCAACTTATAAAAAACTATAAGACAAATAAAGATCACTACAATAACAACGGAAAAACAGAGAAACTAGGGCCCTACAATCCGAGCTTGAAAAGGAAGGATCAGAGTTTCTTCGGCTTGCAATTTGAGGAGTGCAATAAAAAGACGCATTGAAAAAATATGTACAAATAACAAAAATAGCGCAATCTGTTCCTCATAAATACTAAAATAATATCATAAATATACAACAACACATATGTTATTCACGCTCAAGATATATATAAAAATCATTAAAGAGTTTTTAAAATTTAAGTATCAATTTGATAAAAAAAATACTTTATCTGACTATTCCAACAGACTTAAAAAAAACAATAAAAAAAAAAAAAAAAAAAATACTTTTTAATTCAGATAATTTATCTTTAATAAAAGAGGGACTACCGTAGTTTTTAATCTAGCTATAATAGCCTCCATCCTTCTTTTTAAATCGTCTCTTTCTACAATGAGAGGATGATTAAGTAATTGGCAATCTTCCATTTCAGCCATAGCAGAAATATAAAATAATGACTAAGTGAGTTCAATATTTTGCAAAACAACTACTTTACAAGTTTAATCAAATTTAAGGCAACACACTCCAAGTAACAAGGAAAATCTAATAAACTATATGGTGAGTAATAAGATTCAAATAGCATAAGCTAATAGGAATAATTAAAATAAACGACCCGTCTTTTGTTTTTAATATTTGGAAAGATGTTGGAAATGTTCTTAGCAGAACTTTCTAAGGTGTAATTAGAACAGTTGAGTGAACTGCTCAGTCCAGTAAAGAGGGTTCGCCTATTAAAATTAAAGTTAAATCTAACCTATAAGCTTAAATATTAGCAAAATAAAGAAAAATAACAACAAAATAAAGTAAAAACTCACCATATATATATATATATATATAAGATAATAGTTTTAAGTAATGATTTCCAAGAAATAAACTTGGAGAGACGCCTTGTAAAGTATAAGGCTTAAGGTAGTGAATAAGTAGTTTAGGATAATTTCTAGCTCAAAGGTAAATAATTTAGGCCTACATATAGCATGCCATCCGTGGAGTACTCTGTTCAAACTTAAAGTAAGGTATAAGGATTTAGAGGCTAGAGAAGTGTTTGAATAAAAAACAGAAAAGATAGAATAGACCTAACTGCTAGTCCTGCTAATTCAGAATATAAAGGGTTAGGACCAGCTTGGAAAAAAGAGACCTTAACATAAGTTTTCTCTGAACAATTCCTCTATACTTTATAAGGCAAAAAATACTTTGGCCTAACTAGAACTAATGTTAAATAATATAAATAAAATACTTTACTCAGTTTTAATGTATATACTTCAACAAGTAGCATAATGCTACAAAAAATCAGAGATATATCAGCTCACATTTAACTTAATTGACTCTCAGTTTTCAAGTGCCTCGTTTTTTAAGTTTCAAAACAAACTTTTTGGTATTGCCTAAAATATAATTTTCAAGAAAGTCTCCAAAACACAAAAACAGTGAAGAGATACAAGAAATACTCTAAAAGCTTGAAAACACTTTAAAAAACCCCAAGTTCAATTTAAAATAGTCTATAACAACATAGTAAGGTTTAATACAGGAATAAAATATTTCTAATAATATATATATATATATATATATATATATATATATATATATATATATTATATATATTCATATATATACATATATATATATACTTATATATATTATATATACATATATATTATAATATATATATATATATATATATATATATATATATATATATATATATTCTTAATCAATGTACCCTAAGTTGCTTTGAGGATTGTATTACAACAGACACATTTTAAAACACATTTTAATTATTTAAAAACATTAAAACTGATTACATTAGACGAGCTTTCGTTATAATAACCTTTTTCGAGTCTATCTAAATTTACAATAAAAGCAAAAACTTTTTAATATTTGAAATATGAATAATTTATTGATCGGTTGGTTGGTCGAATAACAGACTTTTATAGAAAGGTGAAAGCTTCATAAATTCATTTTGAATCGAGTCGATAATAGATGCTCTGGAGAGTGCAAGATCGACTCGATTCAAAATGAATTTATGAAGCTTTCACCTTTCTATAAAAGTCTGTTATTCGACCAACCAACCGATCAATAAATTATTCATATTTCAAATATTAAAAAGTTTTTGCTTTTATTGTAAATTTAGATAGACTCGAAAAAGGTTATTATAACGAAAGCTCGTCTAATGTAATCAGTTTTAATGTTTTTAAATAATTAAAATGTGTTTTAAAATGTGTCTGTTGTAATACAATCCTCAAAGCAACTTAGGGTACATTGATTAAGAATAATATATATATAAGCGATAACAGCTTAAATTCCCTCGCATATATATATATATATATATATATATATATATATATATATATATATATTATATATATATATATATATATATATATTATATATATATAATATATATATATATAATATATATTATATTATATTTATATATATATATATATTAGTTATATATATATCAAGTTTTTTTTTAAACTCTCCCGTGCCCAGAGGCAAATAAATTCAAATATTTGATAAAAAAAAATACGCATCTATCCGAATTATACATACTCTGAAAACTTTATCATCGGATAAACGGGAAAAATAATGATAGCAAAAATACATTTATGAAAACAATTTTCATAAGGTTTAAGAAAGTTGTTTCCCTTTGGTGTTGGTTGTAGATATAAAAATGCTGTTTAAAGTCCGAGAAAAACGCTGAAATCAGAATTTTAGAGTCCGGAAAAAGTTGTATCTTGCTTTTTAAAGTTTCTTGATTTTCGTGATTTTCTCGAATGTAAGCAAATATCAGCTTATATTTGTTAATATCTGAGAGTTTCACGAAAATTAAGATATTTGAGGAAATTCGCTTGATTTTCTGAAAATGTAACAGTTAAATATTAATAAATTAATTAATTTTTGTTCAATTTTTAATAAAACCCATTCGGTAAGGGGTTTAATTTTTCCATATAAAACTTCGTTAAAAAAGCTAACGTGAATTAATTAATGATAACTTCATTAACTGAGTTATAAAGCTAACGAATGAACGTTAATAAATTTAAAATTTTGGATTAACGACTAACCAAGTTAACTTTTAGTAAAAGATGCCATCTACTGTATAGAATTTCTGAATAAGAGGATTTAAAAAACGTAATTAAATAATACATTTTTCTTTTAATTTCCTTTTTGTCTGTCATAAATATGACTTATTTTAATTATCCCATAAACTTTTCAAATTTGCAGAATATTCTTGTCTCTTTTTTTCCTGTTTCACAAACATAAGATTGCTTTCAACCTTTCAGTTTTAAAAATTCAGGTTATGCTGCTGATATAATGAGATTATGAGAATGCGAAAAGCTTTGAGTGTGTTTCACGGAAAATATTATTTAAGAATATTGAAACGAAAAGTTCCATGAGTGTCCCAATTTCAACCCTAAGGAAGTAAGATTTCCAGTACCTCACTAAGATTTAAATATAAAAATTTCTCCCATTAGTTTTTACTGCAGTAATATTGAATAGTCACGTGATGTAAACAAACATTGGAGAACAGACTCTTATATCTTAATACGTTTAATACGTTTTTTCATTTTGGAAGTGCCACTATTTAACGGGTTTCGATGATTAATTAACTATAAATCAGGAAATATTAACGAAATCGCTTCTATAATTTGCTCTATTTTCGGTTGTTCCAATAATTTTAATGATGGTTTTCGCCAAAGTTTTTTAAATAACTTCATTTTTCGCTTTTGCTTTATTTTAAATTTCTACACAGTATAAAATATATTAACGTACAATGGGTCGGATAGGATAGGGAAATTATCGGGGCAAATTGCCGGATATGCTCTTCAAAATTTCAAAATATCAAGCGACTGTTTTCGAAAGAAAGCTACGCTACATTCTCCTACGTCGAAATGTAAGAAACGTTGTAATTCCTTTTTAAATCGGATCGTACTCTTTATGGGCCTTTCGAACATAACATAATAAATAATTTTTTATAAAAAATATTTGGCATTTTCCTTCAAAATTTATTACCAAGAGAAAATACTAAAAATATTTGTTGATAATAAAAAATTTAACTTTTCGTACGTACGAAGCCATATTAAATTTGTTTTAAGGTTTGGCGGCAACTTTCCCGGCTAAGGTATAGTGCACACACCATACCCCCACCCCCACACACCACGCGCACACACACAACAAACACACACACAGATGGTCCGAAAAGTATACGTTGGCATTGAAGTGCTATAATTTATTTATATTACTGTGCATGTGTTAGCTGATGAATGTTACACCAAACGTTCACGAAAATTAGATCGTTTTCGTTCTTGTCATTTATGCTTACGCACGGGTAAGAAATGCTTAAACAGATTAAGCCCGATTTCATGCAAATCTACCCACATATTGTTACTTTTTGTTTGCAAGCAATTTGGAATCCGTTGTTGTGATGGAGTCCGGCTATTTGGAATAAACAGTTTCGACTTCGGTGTGTGAGAGAGATGAGGAAGTCGAATATTATAAAGATTTGGGGGAGTGTTGAAAGAATCTTCCTTTGTACACTTTATTTATAGTTCACCATTCACATAAGTAGGGACTTGGACCCCTGTTCCTTGGTAGTTAGAATTAATTGCGGCAATATTTGCTGTTTTATAATTAATGATAAATATAAATTCGTGATATATTAGTCGGAGAGATAGCTTCCATGCCCTATGTTACTCACAAAAACGTTTCTCTTCTCGGCGAAAAAGAAAGAGATGCGTTATCCGCATTCTTCAAAAGTGCGCAACAAAAGTGCACTATATATTCAAGGACGCGTTCACCCATGCTATAACAGAAATAATAATAATAAATAACAAATGGTTTATATTTTATATTACAAATAATTGAACAACTATTGTGATTGGAACGTTAGTCGATTTGGAAGAAATTAGATTTAAAGCTGATTTTATTGAATGAAACATTCATCAATTCAAACGGACATATCACGTAGTGAAACATTATCATTTGATTTCTTTACAAATATATCAAACATGAAAAAATATGAATAACACACAAATATTTAGCATAATCTTATTAATTTTAAAGGCATTACTCATAAACCTTCCTTATCCATTGCCTTAAAAAAAAAAAAAAAAAAAAAAAAAAAAAAGGAAATAAAAATTAAACAATAAATATTCCTTTCGCCGTTGTTTTGTTTACATTTTTTATTAGCACGCCTAAATTCAGTTAAGAACCGGAAATAGGCAACCTTACAGAATTAGGAAAATTCCTTAAGTTTTGTAATATTCTTAAGGTTTGCACTAAATTTGACAAACAAAACGCAAACTGAGTATTTCTAACCATACGTACTTTCGTTATCACAAATGCAAAAACGAAAACGCCTTAAAATATTTTTCAGATTTTTTTTCGTTTTAAATTTTTGGCAATCCCGAATAACGTAAGATTAATCCAGATTTTTAATGGAAAGATCATTCAAATCTACAACACAATCTAAATTTTAAAACACAGTATAATAATATATACAGTAGGTCAGATAGATAGGGAAATTCTGGGACAAACTTTGGGACGATGGCAGCATAGTATATAACTGTTCTACGGCTGTTTTCGGAAAGAAAGCCACGCCTTCATTTGCCTACGTTCATTTATGCTTACGCACGGTAAGAAATACTAAACAGTTTAAGCACGAATTTCATGCAAAAACGAACACGATTTACTTTTGTTTTGCAAACAATTGGAATTTCCGTTGTTGTTTGATGGAATATTTTTGGAATAAACATAAACAATAATAATAAAAAAATAACTAATGGTTATACCTTATTTACAAATTAATTGATAAATTTATTTTGATGGAATTCATCAATTTGAAAGAAATTAGATTTAAGGCTAAAGCTGATTTTATTGAATGAAACATTCATCAGTTCAACGACAGTACCACGGTAGTAGTGAAACATCATTTGATTTCTTACAAATATATCACATGAAAAAAAAATGTGAATACCACACAAATATTTGGCACAATCTTATTAATTTTAAAGGAATTACTCATAAACTTCCCTTATGCACTGTAAAAAAAAAAAAAAAAAAAAAAAAAAAAAAATACTTCCTAAGTACTTCTTGCCGTCATTTGTTTTGTTTTACATTTTTTCTTAAGAACGTACTTAAGCAAGCAAAGTAAATAGCAACCTTACATAAAATTAAGGAAATTTGCTACGATACGTAACATTCTGAAGATTTGAACTAAATTGACAAAACTCGAGCATTTCCAGACCTTCGTACTTCGTAACAAGGGTTGTGGAGTCGGTTCAAAAATTTTCCGACTCTTACTCGACTTCCGACCTCTTCAAATACCGACTTCCGACTTTCGACTCCGACTCCACCCTTTTCAAAATTAGCCGACTCGGCTCGACTTCCGGACTCCGACCCGACTCCACGTCTCTTCAAAACTCCGACTCCCCACTCCGCGACTCCGACTCACGACTCCACAACCCTGCTTGCGTATCACAAATGCAAAAACCCGAAAACTTAAATATTTTGACTCTATTCTTTGAAATTTCAGAGAAATATCAGATTTCGAAAAAAAAAAAAAAAAAAAAAAAAAAAAAAAAAAAAAAAAAAACGTCAGATGAATAGGGGAAATTTTAGTCGCGGCAAATTGGGCAGATGATGCTCTTCAAAATTCAAAGACTTTCTTACGGCTGTGGTTTCGAAAGAAAGCCTCGTTTTCATTTGTCTACGTCGAAATGTAACAAACGTTGTGATTGGTTCTATTAAGGAATTAAAAAATGATAGTATAAGTTACAATTGTGGTATCTACTTAGCCTTACTTGAAGTTGTTGTTTTTCAAAGAATTTTTTGTTTTGAATAAGATCTTGATAGTCCATTAGATAACTATGCGGACTTGATTTTTTTTACCTATTACTTTAACTTCTTTAGTTAGGGAAATTTGTCAGTTGAAAGGTAAAAGAGAAGGAGATAGTTTATATTTAAAAAAGTATTTGAAAAGAATGAAAGAAATTTACCTCTATTTACCCTTTTACATTTTGATTATTTAAATTTTGATTTCACAGAGCGACGATTAAATAGGACCTTTTGAATTTGAAGTGTTTATAGTGATTTTTGGCGTTTAGGGATTTCTTGTAATTATACCCAATATTGGCAAAGTACAAATTCCACTAAATAAAATAAGTGATACTTATGACTTTTTTATATCTTACATCTAATACGGTACTTAAAAAATTAAATAGAGAAGACATAGCGAAAGATATAATATATGTATATCCTAAAATAAAACTAATAAACAAGCAAAATAGAAGATATATATGTGGAAGTATATAATAGTTTTTATAGTTCATAACAAACAAATTTCTAAATTCCTTTTTAATTTTGGCATCGTCCTCTTTTTGTGTCATTTTCGAACATACAGTAATTAAATAATTTTTATGAAAAAATATTAGGCATTTTCCTTCATTTTTTTTTTTACCACGATGAATACTAAGAATATTTATGATAATAAAAATAAACTTTTGCCTTATACTTTTGCTACGTGCGATGTCATTTTCAATTTGCTTTAAGTTTTGACGGTAACTCTTCCCGAGAAAGGTACAGTGGACAGTGCACGCGTGCACACCACACACACACAACACACACAGCACACACACACACACACACACACTACACACAAACTACAATACACACAGCACACACCACAGCACACACACACACACACAAAGCACAAAAGATGGTTCGAAATTATACAGTGGATTGAAGTACTATTATCAGAGTTTGGTGATTTTTTTTTATTTTTTGAGAAAAAATCAATTTTTGATTTTTTTGATTTTTGATTTTCTTGGATTTTTTCAGATTTTTGACGTCACGCGAAATATAATTTGTAAACAAACCTTCTTCTTAAGTTCGATATAGTATTATTTTTTTATGTGATTTATTTAATTTTATTCATTTATGATAAATCAAAATGGGAAAATCACGGAAGGATTTGTGTTTCAGCACTTCGTGACACCACGAATGAAATTACAATTGTAACAAACTTTTTAATACGATATAAGTTTATTATTTTTTGGAGTGATGTTATTCAATCGTCATGTATAATCAAAATTCTGATAAAATAGGGACCTTGATAGTCTATGACACAAGAGATAACAAGCAACACTAAAGAGTTGTTATCGGACTTTTACATTTATATTGAAAATATCATGATAAATGGTTACATCAGAATAAAGAAACCTTTTGAAACATAGATTCCTATTGTTTGGGACATAGGTTATGAATATGTGACAGAGTGCCTTGCTAATAATATTATTATTTATAATTTTTTATCTTAATTGGTTGTAGTTGAATCACTTAAATATACAATATAATATCTAATAATATATATATCACTAATATATAATATATATATATATATATATATATATATATATATAATATATAATATTAATATATATATATATATATTATAAATATATATAATATATATATATATATATATAGTATAATATATATGATATAGTATAATATATATATAATAAAAGCCAAAAATCCAACAAATCAAAAAATCATGATTTTTTGGAGCATAAAATCAAGTGAAAAAATCACTTGATTTATATCAATTGATTTTTTTTCCGTGCAATCCCTGACTATTATACTATGTTTGAAACATGATGAAAATAACCAAAGTTTTTGAGTTTTGAAGTAACTTTCACAGAAATATTATTGAAGATATCAAGCGAAACGTCGTTCCACAAGTGTCCCAATTTCAACCCTACGGAT
This sequence comes from Trachelipus rathkii, assembly GCA_015478945.1. NCBI lineage: Eukaryota > Metazoa > Arthropoda > Malacostraca > Isopoda > Trachelipodidae > Trachelipus > Trachelipus rathkii. The sequence continues at coordinate 9,913 of JABUQX010083419.1, read as the reverse complement.
GTAAGATTTCTGCTACTGCAGGAAGATTTAAAGACAGAAATTTCCTCCTTTAGTTTTACAGTCTTTTACTACAGTAATATTGAATATTCAAGTGATTAACAAACATTCGGGAGTTCAGCTCAAATATATTAATACGTTTTATCAGCAATGAAGCTATTTCGCGAATTTAATTTGTAAAAAAAAATTATTACGTGCCATTATTTAACGATTTTTTGATAATATAGCTTTAAATCTGGAAATATTTTGATATTGATTAATTAATTAACTGGCAAATTAAATTAATTAATAGCATATATTACGTTTGAGCATGGCGTCAGCTGATGTTTGTTTACATCACCATTCCACGAAAATCATTTTTTCTTTTGCACTTTTCCAAAAATCCAGACTTAATCGCGATTATTGCCGCGGATATATTAGTGGAATTCAGTCAACTCACCCTTTAAAAAAAATATATCGAAATGTTGATAATCGGAAAAACTATCGAGTACCCGATATATCGTGCTGGTATAGAGTATAGACTTTAGTTTGTATAAAGTCGTTTTCGATTTTGCATTTGTGCTTATGCCGAGTAAGGATGCTAATCCAGTTTTAGCACAATTTTAGCACATCGAAGTTTTTTACAAATATTTTGATCAGCTGTTGTAATGGAGCACGTGGTTTTGGAATAAACAGAAATAGAAAAAATAAAAAAATGATTTTTTTACAAATAATTGATCAACTATTGTGATGGAATTTATCGATTTGGAAGAAATTAGATTTAAAGCTAATTTCATGAATATAACATTCATCAAATCAAACGACTACTACGCCGCCATCTTTGTTTTTACATTTTCTTTCATAAGATTTAATGTTAAATTCGGTAAGCACGGGAAAAGAGCAACCTTACAGAATTTAGGAAATTCCTTACGTTTGGTGAGCATTTTCCTAAATTTGTGCTAAATTTGACAAAATGGAACGCAACTTGAGCATTTTCCTAAATTTCGTAAGCAAAAATGCCAAATCGAAAACGGCTTTAATAATATCATATATCGGCATTTCGATAATCGTGAAAAAATATCCTTTGAATGTTCGATAATCGATTAGCTTTCATAAATTTATTTATCACTGAAGTCTGAACATGAAAAGTTCGGACTGTTCCGTGTAAATTGAATTCGTAGAAATTGCGTGTGAGCTGTGAATCTGAAAGACACCGTAGTACACGGCTATTACTTAGGCATTCCCAAGAACGTTGTAAAGTGCTATAATTTAAAGGTTCCGATTGATTACATAAATTAGAAAACTAGAAGGAAGGTCACATTTGTCTAACAGGATGAGTCAGTCTAAGAACCTGCTTCAAATCGCCCTACTAATCAAAACGGGTTTAAAATTATTGGCTATGGCATGGAAGAATTGCAGCAATGTAAAATTAAATATTTTCCTTTTGGAATGGGAGGCCAAATTTTTAATTTAAAAATGTTTAATCTCTAGGCTAGCATTGAAAGTATCACAAAAATAATAATAAAAAAAACTCAAAATTATTGTGGTAATTTATAGCAGGCCCAATCTATTCTGGAACCAGCGGTTTTTAGCCAATAGGCTCGTTGCGCAATGACCTAAGTTGTAAATGCTTTGTAGGACTTGTGAAAAAATAGGCAGTATTTTGCTAGGCCCATATATTTTTGTTGGTAATAGTAGCACAAAGGGGCTTCACCCCCGATTTTTATAAAAATCACAGGATATACTCTAAACACATTTTCTTATATATAAAAAATTAAAAGTCACAGGATATACTCTAAAAAAAATAATGAAGCATAAAAAAAATGATTTATATAAGTCTTTAGAAAAAAAAGTTACAGCCTCTCAAAGTTAAAAATTTTGTAATAGTAGTGCAGAGGGGTGTCACCCCCAATTTTTATGGGAAAATTTTAAACTTTGAGAGGCTCTAACTATTTTTCCTAAAGACTTACATCATTTTCACTTTTTTTAAGCTTCATTATTATTTTTTTAGAGTATATCCTATGATTTTTAATTTTTTTTGTTTATTATATATATAATATATATATATATATAATATATATATATATATATATATATATATATATATATATATATATATATATAGGTAATAGTATATTTATCTTACCGTAACCCGTTAACTAGAAATTGTCTCCGCTTGACGTCACACACACGTGACAGTCTCCGCTGCTCGTAATTGTGACGTCATTTTTAAGTTATCATATATCTCTAGATATATATATATATATATATATATATATATATATATATATATATATATATATATATATTATATTAATATAATATTTATATATATTTATTATTATATATAAAATGTTGAGTTATTTGGAAATTTAACACCGTTGTCTATAAATAGGTGTTTTCACCTCATTGAAATTAGTTTAAAAATGTCGCTCCAGTGTGTGAATGATATAGTTTATGATGACAATAATTTGCTTGCCTTCCTTCAATTTTATAAGCTAATCTTACAGGAAAGAAAATGTGATAAATGTGATTCTAAGTGTTATATTACTAAATTAAGTAATAAATTTATTTTTAGATGTGTTAAGTGCTCGTATATTTATACTTCTACAGGACCTAATTTTTGGCTTTCAAAAGTCCGTTTAAGTTACGAAAAAGTACTATTATTAGTTTTTTACTTTCTTCAAGAGTGTACATTTACTCAAGTTAAATTTTTCCTACAAATTTCTTAGGTAACGACAAACGATTGGTTTTCATTTTGTAGAGAAATTTGTATTTACCATATTCTGTCAAATTCTGAAAAGATTGGAGGTCTAGGGACAATCATAGAGGTTGATGAGAGTGCGTTTGGAAAACGCAAATATAAAAGAGGAAAGTTCCGTGATGTTCAGTGGGTTTTTGGAGGTGTGCAACGTAATTCCAATAAATCGTTTTTTAATTCCAATAGAAAAACGTGATAGTGCCACTCTTGCATCTCTATTGAAGAAAACATTTTACCTGGTACAACAATAATTTCTGGTTATTGGAAAGGGTACAAAGACATAAAAAAAAGTTTTAACCATTTGACTGTTAATCACTCTTATAATTTCCGGGATCCTAATACAGGAGCACACACAAATACGATTGAAGGAACTTGGTTTTATGTAAAATCACAAATACCTAAGAGAGGAAGGAGTAATAATTTAGTCGGCTACATAGCTGCGTATTTATTCAACAAGAAATATACACGAGAAGAGCGCTTCATGAAATTTTTTGAAACTATTCAGCATTTCCAAAGTCAATAAGGTAAATATATATATATATATATATATATATATATATATATATATATATATATATATATATATATATATATATATATATATATATATATATATATAAAATGGAGTATTTACCCTTTTTAGGGGGCTCGAGCCGATGGGGGACGGAGGGGGGGACGTTTCATACCCTGGAGGGGATGGTCGGAGAAACCCCCGCGACACCCAAAGACCAAAGAGCGGGGGTTCCGGAGACCATCCCCGGAGGGGGGAATTGTCCCCCCTTAGTCCACCTAGAGGCCGAGAGACCCCCGACTCCTGACATCGGGCGGACTACCCGTGGGTTCGTTAGTGATATACCCAAATAAACAATAAATCCCAATAAATTAGTACTATTTGGGACATTTATTCGCAAAAATCTATTCGTACTCTATAAATCTCAAAACCATTTGCAGGGTTCACACTTTCTGGAAAGTCAGGGAAAAAAAAATTGGTCAGGGAAAGTCAGCGGAAATCGTTTTAAAATATGCCTGACAAGTCAGGGAAAATTCCAGAAAAAAGTTCAGGGAATTTTTGATAATTATCCAAAGATGATGAAGAATGATCCGGGATGGCACCAAGTACAATTTATTGATTCATATTTTTCTTTCCTTACTGGGCTCATAAATTGGTTTGAATGAGAGATTGTTTTGATAAGGTGAATGAAAGGAGATGGGAGGTCGAGGAATCGTATATGTCGCATAAAGATACTTTACATTGCGTATCTGTTTCTTTGTCTATTTTTAGTCCTGCTCATCAAAGGGATACGCTTCGTGATTCGCTCCTATAGTTAGCTGGTTTGGCCTAAGAGGTGTGTTCAAGTTAAAGAAAAGAATTCATCCTTTGTCGACCTCGAAGGTGATTTGGGTATGATGGATAGTGTTTTTTAGACCATTGTTTAATGACTTATTGACTTAATCTGTTTATATCTTTTCTTTTAGGGAATTTTACTTTTTGAGTGTGTGTTTTATATGAGGTTTGACAAAGTGATTTTTGATTTTTGTGCAATATTGAAGGTATTTATTATTTATTTATAAAATTGAAACTTCAAGCAAAAAAAAAGCTTAACTTTAACGACAGTGGTTGGACGTCAAACTGAACCTTGGTTCATTTCTGATCACAGATTTACAATGTCTATGTTACTTAATATTATAGAGAAAGATTGGTCTAAAGTGCCAGTAAAAAATGCCTGCTTACAACCAACAAACTAAGCTTTTTGCATGTAGACTTACGATGACAAACTTGATGCCAGGGGCGTGACAAATCAAGATGACAGAAAAGATATTAGAAAGATGCTGTAATGGCAAACAAAAGTTACTTTTTAAATTTGGAAGAAGCATGAAAATATGACCTAACAGTTATTGCCATAACGCCACAGAATTATATTACAGTTACATGGAAAGTAAGATTTTGTATCAATTTCTCTTTAAAATCTCGCTATATTCTTAATCCACTTCAACTTCTGTGTAATATTGAATTAAAAGGTCAAAATACTTGTAAAAAATTTCCTTGAGTCTCTTCAATCAGTTTTTCATTCACAACTTTAAAAAAAAAATTTTATCTAGTTTTGTTTTCAACACTTATTATACTATCCATCTTATTTAACTACAAAATTCTCTTGTCCTTTTCATCCTAAAAAAACATTTGATATATGAAATTTGATTTCATTTTTATAAAATCTTAAATACTTAGTACAAATTTCTGCAATACTAAAGCCCCATGCGTCTATTAGATGCTCATGAAGTATTCATAAAGTTCCTATCACTCAAAAAATTGTTGACAAATGTAAGAGCTGTCCATAGGAGATATGAAGAAATCTCAAAGAGTTCAAAACAGAAAGAAAAAAGAAGGGAATAAAAAGGTTTGAAAAGAATATTATCATTACAGATCGAATAAACTTGAAGAGCAGAGAAAGATGTTATAAACTGAAGGCTTAAATAACATAACACGCTATAAAGTCAAAAATTTAGATGCTTGAGAAGAAAAAAGTTAACTAAATCTCCCCATTTAGAACTTGTGATTACAGTTGACGCTATTCACCTAGGCTATAATGTAAGCTTTTAATTTATTTTCTTATTGTATAATCAAACCTATTTCCTAATTCGAATTAAATAGGAAAAGAATTTGCTTTGGACGTTATGGGTAAGGTAATAGGCTGATACTAAAAAAAAGTAATTTTTTTTAAATTCATCCATGATGGTGAACAATTGGTCTTAAAGCTAATTATTTCAATTACTTTAATGTTAATATGTTTAAAAAGTACTCCTTTATAATATTTGAATAGATATTTTATACACCACAAATAACGAACACGCTGGTCAGGAAATTTTGCATATTGGTCAGGAAAGTTCAGGGAAATCAAATTCAAAATTTTAGTTTGAACCCTGTGTTTTGCACATTTTATTTACATATATTATATATAGATTATATATATAGTATATATATATTGTATATATAGTTATATATATTATATATATATATATATAGTATATATATATATGATATATATTATATAGAATATAGGAAATATATGATAACTAAATCATGACGTCACAGTTACAGCCACGGAGTACTGTGACGTGTGCGTCTGACGTCACGCGGACATCGGAGATATATTTTATGAGTTAACAGGTTACGGGTAAGGATATATATACGAATGCCTATATTATATCCGGTTATAATAGTTATTATATATATATATATTGTATGTATATATAATATATATATATATATAATATATATATATCTAGTTATATACCTATATATATATATATATATAATATATAATATAAGTATTATACTATATATTAGTATATATATACATATACAATTATTATAATTATTATACATAATAATAGATATAAATAAATTAAATTCTCATTTAAATATAGCTATATATCTTTCATAATACCTAGTATATATTTTAACATGAATGCAGTTCACAGAAGATTATATCTCCTTCGTTTCAGCGGGATCGAACAATCGTGACCTCCGCGTTTGCTGATGAAAAGTAACAGTAACCGGATGCTCTAACCACCATGTTTAGGCCATCCACGTCCCTAAGAGTGGTGGGCGCAGTGGGCTGAGTGGTGCGTTTGCCACGTTTAGGTCCGTGTCCCAATGTTCGAGTCCTCGGTCAAACGGAGATTGTAACTTTCGACTACCGTCTAACGCAGGACCGGACACGAAAACCTTGACTGTTATGTAGGAGATCTTTGGACTGTTTAATTCATTACAGTTTACGGCACAGTGTATTAATACACTAATCTCAATCCCCTCACCTCACTCATCCATAGCCAACACATACAATGGTACAACCTTTAATACACATACAGACACCTACATTCCTATTCGCCTCACGCACAGTAGGTCTGTGAGTCCAGAGCCTAGCCACTCCCACTGATGGCTGGAATATCTTGACTTGGTTCAGACTGAGGCTGGGGTTACTATCACCCTGATAACTGTGCACCTTTTCCACTTTGTATGGGCCCACTGGTCGGGAAAAACATAAAATAGTAACCTTTCCCCCGATTGTCGTGGTAAAATAAAAAAAATAAAATAAAAAAAATATATATATATATATATATAAGAAAATCCTATAGGATTTTTAATAACTTTGAGAGGCTGTAACTTTTTTTCCTAAAGAGAGCAATGATTTTCGTTTTCATTATTCATTATTATTTTTTTTAGAGGATATCTTATGATTTTTATAAAAATTGGGGGTGACACCCATCTGCACTACTATTACCAAAAATTCTCGTCAATTACCTCCTCATCATCTTTCATGTTCGTTGTAAATACATATTCTTTATCATAATGAAAATTAAAAGCAATTTTCAGGGAGATTGTATAAAAACTCAAGTGAGTTCGATGAAAGGCTGCAAAATGTAAACAAACCTTGAAATCTCTAGAACATATTTTGTTTTTATACCGAAAATAGAGCATAAGAACTTTCATTTTGGAAGAAATTCTTGCCAAATCTAAAATACCTTATGTATTAGTTCTAATTTCATTTCCTTCAATTGGCACCAGAAGTATTTCAGTGCCAAAGTGAATGGAGTCAATACTCGAGGTCAGCTTAAATTTGAGTGGGTTTACTATTGATGAAAATTATTTGAAGTATCCAATTTATTCCTTTATACATATTTCATACACATCCATAATATATTATATATATATTATAAATATTATATATATATATATATACTATATATATATATATATAATATAATATATACCGTAAAATGGTCCTGGCAATTCGATCCAGTGGCTCAAATAACCTTTACAATGTAAAATATATCTTTAGAGATGTAAAATAATGTTGTTTAGTGTCTTAGGTATAATAATTTTTTTATTTGAAACCGGCAATTTTTAATCCATTAATTTTGTGATTTTTTTTTTTTCCCGAGCACTATAAAATCTGGTAATTTTAGGTTTATTGCTAAGAATCATACAGGTCAAAATAATTGTACTACATTATTGGTACCAAGATATGACTTAAAAATAGTTCATTACCTTAATGCAATCGTTGGAGGCATTCAGGCAAGAGTATAAAAATTGTTTATTATAAAAATTGTAACATGGGTCAATTCATCCAGGTTTAAAATTTGCGCGGGCAATTTCAGTCCACATTTGAAATTTTCATTAAATGAAATTTTTTTAAAATACTCTTTTAACAAAAAGATGTCCAAATATTAATGTTTAAAAGTAATTTTTACACTTCTTGGCCTAACAGCCCAAAAGATAGGTCCCGATAAAGTTTTTCACATAGGCCTTAATAATTTGTACAATTTTTTACCTTCAGCAAGATGGTCACACTACGCAAAAAGTAACACAGCCAGGATAACAAAGGATACATCTGATGATGATGTTTGCAGACCCTTAAGCCGTTTTTCTGTTTTTGCATTGGTTCTTATGAAACGTAATATACCTAAGAAATGCTCCGGTTTGCGTTCGTTTTTGTCAAACAGCGTTTGCGTTCATTTGTCAAACAGGACAAATTGTTAAAAAAAACACGCTCACCACATGGACGTAAAGAATTTCCTTTATCAATTCTCTGCTGTAATATAACCAATATAAAAACCAGAATTGCAAGCCTTATATACAGAATTAAGATACATACAGTTCACTTATTGCGGCATAAACTAGCGCAAACAATCGGTTAAATGTTTAAAACGGCTCGAGCCAAACAAAGAATTTCCTTAATTCTGTAAATGTTATTTTCCGTGCTTACCGTATTTAGGACGTGCTTACGTTTAGTGTGCAGCAATTTATATTAGTTGTACGACTGTTTGCTATTGATAAAAACGAACGCAAACTAGTCGAACATTTTATTAGTTTTCAACCCAATTTCTTTAAATATTGTAATACCACTATGTTTAAAAAGAGACCTAAAACCTTGAGTGTGGTCATTCATTTTGTCAAAACTGCGTTTGCGTTCGTTTTTGTCCAAATTAGCGCAAAAACAACATTTTAAAAAAACGCTCACCAACGTAAAGAATTTCTTAAATTCTGTGTAATATAGAATAAAAAGATAATAACCCTTACAGAATTAAATGAAATTCCTTACATCAGCGAGCATTGTTTTTCACGATTTTGTTAGCTTGACAAAAACGAGCGCCAAACTCGAAACATTTTACTTTACGTTTTCGAACCTCAAATTTCTTCACAAAACTCAATATTGTAATTTCCATTGTCTTAAAATGAAAATTGACTTATCGTATTTTTGATCAAATAAAACTACTTTAATGAGGGGATTTCTTAGGGATGTGAAAATTGAAGGGGACCGAATTGCCCCCCCCCCAAAAAAATAAATTCGATATCGCAGTCTCCTCAATAAGAGATCAGCTTCTGAACGATTAACTCCGTCACCCAATATATTAATATACAAATACAATTAGTACTATGCTACTAACCTTAGCTTTACGATAAGTGAATATAAAAAAAATAAATAAAAAATAAAATGAATAAGTTTACTCTTAAAATCGTTGAGTGAATTCATTTATTCCATCTAATTTTCGAAATTGTTCTGTTCCAATTTCTGAATAATTATATACTATATAATAAATATATGATATAATACATAATATACTATATACTAAAATTTGGTAAAATCTATACTATATATAAATATATATATAGTATATAATATTATACCGTATATATATATTAAAATACGCCTCTTAAATATATATATAACTATATAACTACTAATATATAGTATATATATTATATAGTATATGGACTATTAGTATCTACCCTATATATATATATGTCACCTATATTAAAGTTAAAATAATATGTCATAATAAAGCGGAATAATGATTTTAAGATGAGTAAACAAAAAAAAATTCTTCAGTCATTTAAAAAAACAAAATCTACAAGCCAATAAGAAAAATTAAAACTCACTAAGAAAGTAAGTAAGTCATTTTATGCGTTTATGAGTAGGATGGAGAAAATTTGAGGTCGCTCCCCGGTGTTTCTCAATAACACTAGACAAACTGACCCTACGACCATAGACGTTACCTCTTCTGACAGTGTTCTTTGTTTCTTTTAGTTGTCATGATTTTTTAATTTCTTATTTATGTTATTTTTACCATTATTTGTATTGACTATTTTCTCAATCTGAACTTCCATACATA
>JABUQX010083418.1:0-11113 GCA_015478945.1 Trachelipus rathkii | reverse complement strand
TGATTGTGGAAATAGTAACTGGTATCGACAAACCTTTCCCTGTAATTAAGGCGAGATGATTTCCCAATGGATATCCAACATGTGCTTTCTGCTCTAACTTCAACTTGGTTATATGCAAGACATGCTTCATGGTGTAGATCTATATGATTCATTGTCAGCTATTTATAAGTAAATGAATTCCAGATTGAGACGTATAACAGTTCTTGATTTAATTGGCTGATTAAAGGATTTTCAAAGGTTCATATAATCCTTAACATATTCAATTCAATAATTCCACAATTTTCAAAATCTTTTCTCATTTAAAATAAAGGTAGGAAACCTTGTCAAGAACTTTTGTAGTTGATAATCTTTCACATATAGCATGCAATTATAATAGTACATATATAAAGATTAAGAATGTGAATAAGAGTCTTAATCTATATAAGTATTTGAGTATAGTTGCCTTCACAAGCATAAATCAAATAGTTGGAATCCACACACCAAGAATTAAACTACTACACCAAAACAGTATTTAATACCTCAGAGGAGGAGGTCACCTATAGATATAGCAAATTTGAAAGCTCTTGAGTTGATCTAGGTCACGAAATAGGTAAAAAAAAAAAATTCAGGAAGTTGATACCAAGAATTAGGCTCCCAAAAATCATAGACCACAAGGAATCCAAAAAAAAAAAGAAAAGAAAAAATCTACGTAAATTTGTGAATAGGGATGGATACATTTTTTGAAATAATAGCATCCTCCCAGCGTAAAATTTTCCAATTTCTTACTTACATAATATTAATGTACTGTTTTCATATCATCGAACATTTTGGTGGCATGCTAGGGTAACTGTTTGGATCTTTTTTTCCAAAGCGACGGAATCAATTTTGACTCTCTAATCAACTAGTCGTCATGTTCTTTATGTAGTGAAATTTTAGGAAATTATAGAACAATGGTTATTACACAGTATTATCATATATTCTACTGCTTACACTGGAAAAACTTCCAGTGAATGAATTTTGAGGTCTTATTGGGTACAGTGTACTAACATTTTTTTTGCAAATAAACGGTCAAAGTTTGCCAAAAATTATGCTCACTTCTGTCGAGTGAAAATGACCATCCTTTGCTTTGAAGGGTGTTAGAAAACTGGTAACAAAAGGCAGATATGGAACCTCAAATTTTGCACAATATCGTACCAAACTTTAATGAACATCACCTTATATTTTGCTCACGGATTAAATGATTGTATGTAACTCATACCACAATGTTTCACAATCACTACTTTTACAAATTTTTATAAAATTAGGATGAAAGTTGTTAACCTTATTTGACAAAATTTCCCAATGTAGTCAGGTTTTGCAACCGATTTTTTTCCAGACAATGTGAAAACAAATTTGCAGAGATATTTTTTTAATTTTTGGAAAATGGTTTAGAATAGCTAAGGAGGTATAAACCTAAACTTTTATCTAGTAAACATCTAAATGCTATTTGTTTATTTATTTATTTTTGAGATAGTCACTCAAAATCAGCAAATGACTAGATATACAGAAAAGGGCTCTTAATTTTAAGTTTTAGTACCAAATCAATTACATCAATCTGAACACATATTCATAAAGACTTAAAGTAAATTAGATTGAGATAAAATAATGGGAAATATTTAGAGAGGTTTGAAAGAAATATTATGTTTAACAATGACACTTTGAGTCCCATAGGTTGTATGTTTTGAGCTCTATCATAAATATTAGATAGTAATATACTACATAGATACTATAGATAACTTTACTTATTTTTTTAAAATATTTTTACATAATTATATAAATTGCATTATTGCAACCAAGTTTATAAATAATAAAAAGATGAGCATAATTTTTTTTTTATTATCATGTAATTTAAATAGTCTACTAAAGATCTAGAAGAACAAAAACAAATAAGCAGTTAAATTCAATATCTACAAAATGCAATTTGCAACTATTTATTAATTGTAAAAACATACGTACTTTACAAAATGACGCTAGAGCCTTTTTGCCTATTAACTAACATTCAATTATTACCCGCATACATCAACACACTACACATGACCGTACGTCCCCATTTAATGGGAAAGTATATCTTACACCCTCCACCTCAATTAGAGGCTTGTCATTTAAAAAAAAAAAAAAAAAATAAAAAAACAATATTTGAGTATTATGTCTTGAAGAATACCATATCAGTTCTATAAAACATTTGTCACCAGAATATTGTAAACCCATAAGATAATATAACATCTGGCTGCAGCATAATATTATGAGCAATTGTCAACTGCCATAAATGGAGGATAATCCCTTATTTGAGCGCCAAAAGGCCTTGAGAAGAACACTTGCGTTCCTAATATAAATGTGCATTATAATATAGATAATTACCTACTTGATAATGCTACATGGTTGTTCATTTTGAGAAAGAGGCTCGATCACTATAGTGATAATTAATTAATATATGACCACCACCTAAGAATATACCATGACAACGCATTGGACATGTGTGCGAGTTCATACTTCTTTCCTTAGATACATAATGTATACATACTCACGCCAAATCAAATATTTTTTGTGACTTAATAATTTTAATTGTACAAATGGTAGAAGATTTTTAATGCTCTAAGAGAATTTTTTATGTATCTTTTATTGCTACAAAATGACGTAATAGAACTGATTTATAGATTTATTTATTTTTATCATTCATCCTACTCAATACACGCTTTACAGGCTATGACACCGCAGCAGTATTTACAAATCATGAATGTGGCCTATACTAGAATCTTTATCACACTCAACCAAGTGTTCCCATATATACAAAAGAGTCTAATAGAGCATGACTATTACTATAGAATACCAACGGCTATAACACTAAAACGGTATATCCAGAGTCTCTACCAAAATGTGATCAGACCCTTTTTAATGCACACTCTTATATGACTACCATGATTATTGTATCAACAACAGCAAAATCGGAGTTACTTTATTGAGAGATATTATTGAATGCTCCTGACGTTTCAAGTTGAGCATATATATGCACCATAATCAACATAACAATAACTAAACCTTCACAAGTATAGACGAGATGAGGGATCCACATATATACGCACACACCGGCCTTGTCAATCCTATTGAGGAGTGATGCATCTCGGGTAACATAAAGTTAATATTTTGTAGCGAGTATACTGCTCTGTGACATGACAGATCAACCATTGTTGCACTTCATAAAAGTTGATCTCTAGGCTTAAGCAATCATAACGATACTAGTTTCCGGTAGTTGTAGATGAGGTACTCCGAGGTATAGGTCTGAAGAGTGGCTGTTGCCTTTCTAATTGAGAGGAAATGGAGTAGTCATCAGCCTAAATTATATAGTATCTCTCTGATTGAAGAGTTGGGGGGTAGAGATGTCAGAGTAATAGGTCAAACAGAAATGGAGACCAAAATGGCTCCCCTGTGGGGCGCCATTAGACCCCCGTTTCTTAAGTTATTGAAGCGGTCTATGCTGGCCGTATGCGAGGAGAGGTTGTCTGAGGTATCCACACTTGGCTGCTAGAGGATTCTGAGTATGCAGCAGATATGAAGAGTATAGATATGTAACTGCCATTTTGTGTGATAATTGCTCTGACACGGTGAGCTATATATTGTGTATTATTATAATTGTATGAGTATTTTAGTGAATCACGTAGGTACTTTGTGACAAAGAGCTTACACACATGTTTCTGCTGATAGGTCAGGAGTATTGTTCTAACTTCGATGGCGTTTTGTGTCACTCACTTTTATAACAGAGATTGCTCTAGAGAGTGTAGATGACTGAGGGTAAGAGACACCATGTCAGACGCAGGGAGAGAGGAGAGGAAACTCATATTGAAACCATCTTTGTGTAATCTATTTTTTTTGTTATAGAGAGCTGGGAAAGTATGAGTGGATTGGATTTTGTGTGGTATAGAGTCTATCTTCTACTTAGTTTCAATTAAACATAATGTTGAGAAGGATTATGGGTTATGGCTTATGCTTACATGAAAGTGTAAACTTGTGGCTGTCTTACCAGGTGTTTTTTTAAATTTGGAGTTTATGATTATTACTTTCTCCGACTGCATGTTAAAAGAAATATTGATGCTCTCTATATGTGACCAAGATAATAATACAATATGATACCTTTGTAGATTTGAGACGAGACATTTGTTGCTCTTTGAAGCGATTGGTCCACACTGGTGTATATATATATTAAATTTTTTGAAAATTTAGGAAGATATTATTTTTGAGCTTGCGGACTAAGTATTTTTCGTTACTTTGCGTTTTTGTAAGTTTTAGAAAAACTTTTAAAAAAAAGTTAATAATTAATGCAGAGAGCTGCACCCTTACACTCTAGAGAATATTATATATATATATTATTTATATATTATATATATAATATAATATATATATTATATATATATAATTTTAATATATTATATATATATAATATATTTAATACATACTTATATAATACATATATATAGTATTTAATATATATATAATATATCTATTTATATCTTTCACTTTCACTTATTTATCTTCCAGCTTTAGCCTCACAAAGTAAACCTGAGAGGTAGTAAATAGGCGTGTCATGCATCGGAAAAGAAAGCTAGATATGAAAGAATTATGACAAAACAGCGAAAGGATAGTCACCAGCACTAACCTAGAGCCCCCTCTGTAACCATTAAATTAGTGACAGACATACTAGACCAGAAACATCCACCTAATAGAGCTTCATGGGAGCCTATATAATATATATAGCGTACGGTAACCACATCACTATGGAAAACTCTCAGTGTTAATAAGAGGTTCGTTCCCTTGGCCCAGGATGAGCCACAAACCTATAATACCACATATAAAAACCACCGATGCTACCATTCTCTTCGAGTTCATAGACGCACAGTCACTTTTATTCTGCGCTCTGCTGCTCACAGCATAACAACTACTGACTAGGTTCTGCTCCTTCAGACATTCCGTTCGCACACTGCCATCGATAGATGTGCCAGTGCTATTTCTCTTTCGGCATCCAGCCGGTCGGCTGGCTCATCTCCAATCACAGCCTCTCCAGTAATTCAGTGCTGTCCATATCCCAACTCGAGCCCAATGATTAATCACTTTCGCTATTCACTAACAAAATCCAAAGAATGGTTTCGATCTTATCAGCATATTGTCTACGTACGTGAGTCTTAGGCACGCGCATATTTTCCTTCTTACTTTGATTGTCTCATTCTAACTCATTTACACCCTCTCGCACTTGCAACACACACATCTTCTCTAATCACGTTCACGTACTCACTCATTTTATTTCAATTATCTTTCAACGCTTATATGGCATCACGCCCTAAATGATTGTTCCATCCATCGCAATCATATATTTGACAACTTTAGAATTTCTATACACAATTGGAATTTTGCCAAGAACAATAAGTAGGGTCTCACATACCAGTAATATTACTTATGAGTAAGCCACACCAATAACACAGGTAACAGAACAATACCCTCGTAGTGGTAACTAGACCTAGAGCGACATCAAGGATTAGTCCATTTTCAATTACACACACAACGATTAATTGCCACCAGCAACCTTCCTGCCATTCACGAACTTTCCTACTACACTCTGCATTCATCCGTTTCCCGTTCTCATCGCAACACACTACTCATCCTCCAAACTTTTTATTAAAGCCGAAAACTAATTGCTTCAGCTTGATCATCATACTAACAATACACTTCCCATACACTGAGAGGATCTGAGTCCTCACTTCTGTACCAGACCATTAACCTTAACTCTTATCGAGTTAACGGTTCTACTTTGTCCAAACTCCCCTGTAGTAGGTTGGGTATTCTACCTATGATTCTCGTCTAAGCAATAATCTGAAACTCTCCTTCAGATTCGCCACAGAACGTCATTTACTACGACTTCGTTCTATGATATTTTACCATCCTCCATGCTAATATCACTTTATTTGATATTGACAGCAATCAAATTTACATGTGTCAATATTCAACTGCGCTTGGATATTATATTGTCTTAAATTATAACTTATACTACTATAATATTACTTTGTTATTAGAGTCAACATACAACACTAATAGAGCTATTCTTCGTTTATTACTAATAACTATATATATAAATATTATATAATTATATATAATAACTACTTTTTTAATTAATAAACTATATATATATATACTATCACGAGATAACTACATTGAGCTTTCTATCATATAGCTATGATTAACCATACACGGCAGAGTGTTAGCACACACAATTCCATTGTATACTGTGCAAAGCTTCTTAAGTTAACTGGGCTCTACACCTGATGTGATTACCTCCATAATCCTCTCACATATCTTATTCATACGTTACACAAACTTTTTCTCCCCATTTAGGGAAGATAGATTTGTCTTTGTAAGATTACATGCCCTTTAGTTATACACTTGTTGTCCCCGAAGTCTGAAATGCACCAACGCTTCACTGAATGGTACAGTAATCTATCCTGAGTATACGAACGTCTGAGAGGTCCTGAAAAAAAAATATTCCTAATTATCTTTTCGATGTAAAATAGATATTAGTAAGAAGAAAGGATCTGTGAGAATTTATTATAATGTTGACTTATTGTACATCAAGTTTAAACGACTATCTAAGCCAATGTATTTTTGTGTCTCATTAATGATCAAAATACTAAATCAAACTGTTTTTAACATTCAAAATTTTTGACTAAAGAATTTCAATAAAAGTTTAACACTTGTAGTTGCGTCCACAACATTTTAAAACTCAAACATGATTTTATCATTGCTTATAGTAGGTCCAGACAAAAAGGAGTAATTAAATCAGGTATATTTCTGGAGTAAGGTTTATAAGTCTCAACTAAGCTGAAGTCTGAGTTGAAAAGTGAATGTAGTTGGGGAAAAAGGTAAAAAAATTTAAATCCTTTACTTGGGGAAAAAAATGAACTATACATTCATATGTGAGAGTTAACACAATTTTAAAAGCTAGAATGAAAATAATAAAGAACTTTTCTCTCTTACCGTAACCAGAATCTTGGTTAAAAGACAATTTCTAATTGAAATATTTTTGTAATCCTCGACCAGGAGTAATCAGATAGTTTAACTCAGTACACGATAGTCAGATATTGGGAGAGAGAGGAGAGAGAGAGAGAGACGAGAGAGAGAGAGGGAGAGAGGAGCACGAGTAGTAGAGAGAGAGACAGAGAGAGGAGAGGAGAGAGAGAGAGAAAGAGAAAAAGAGAAAGAAAGAGAGAGAAGGAGAGTAGAGAGAGAGAGAGAGAGAGAGAGAGAAGAGAGAGAGAGAAGAGAGAGAGAGAGATCAAAGATGAGAGGAGAGAGGAGAGTGAGAGAGAGAGAGAAGAGAGAGAGAGGGAAGAGGAAGAGAGAGACGAGAGAGAGAGAGAGGAGAAGAAGAGTAGAGAGTAGAGAGAGAGAGAGGTAGAGGAGAGAGGAGGGAGAGAGAGAGATGAGAGAGAGAGAGAGAAGAGAGAGAGAAGAGAGAGAGAGAGAGACTAAGACGAGTCGACATACTTCTTCAACAGAGTATAGTTTTCCAACTTTCTCTATTTGAAGATTGCAAAATAGCAGTACTATCAAAAGAGAACAGCTTTCAAAAATAGTAATAATATATAAATATTATATATAATACTTATAATATATATATATATATAATATATATATATATATATATATATATATAATATATATATATACTATATAAGTTATATATATATATACTATCTTATATATAGTATAGTAGTATAGTATATATATATATATATATTATATGCAAGCTTTGAATTTAAAAATATCAATTTAAGGCAATTTCATTTTGGCAAGAATTTCTGGCAAGCATAAGAAAAATGACACAAGATTGACAAAATGGAAATTACAATCAAGAAAAAACTTTGAAAAATTTCTTCCACCTACTAGATTAAGTCTAGATTTCAAAAGATTACCTATGTTTAACTTTTTGCAATCGAGATCAAAATTACCTTTCCAAATGAATTGTTAATAACCAAGATTAAAAAGCAGTTATAAAAAATTGTGGGTAGACATTAAAAAAAAAAATTTCCATTAAATATAAATATCTCATTCCAAATGTAGGAATATGATCCACCCAGGAATGTGTTGTGTGATATCTGTATTATCGTGATACTGTGTTATCCTTACCCAGTTTATCAAATTATAAAAGTAAAGGAAATGCATTTACTTTATAAAAATAAATATAGTTGCTGGAAAAAAGTATAGTTACCTAAAAAGACCTTAAATAAAACATTAACCAACATTATTAGGGTAAGCCCAATGCAATGATGTCAATATATTCTTATTTTTTAGACTATAATATATCTAAATTTGAAAAGTCAGAAAAATAATAAGCATTCTAAAAAATTGGAGATGATCTTGATAAAATGGAATGGCCTTTAACTTAATTTTAAAAAATACCTTTCTGGATTAGGATATTTCTTCCATAAGGCTTGAGCAACTTGATTCCAGGAATAGTGAAAGACATTGGTGCCTTCGTAAAACCTCATTTTTTCATACTCTGTAAAGAAATAATAAAGATGTAAAAGGATCACACCACCTTTGTAATACTCTGACATACCACACTCTCCCTCCCCCAACTACAGAAACTCCCATTGTTAAACACATCCATACTCAATTAATCCAAAGAATGATCTCTGCATATCCAAATAACACCATACTCCAGGTAAGCCTACCCAAATTATACCCCAAAGAACAAACTTTGGACTTCAATACCATATGAATAAATTTCTAACTTTATGAAGAAATGCATTCTACAGAATAAAATATAAAATTTACTAATGCTGCCCTCCATCCTATTGTCAAAAGATAGTCCTCATGGTACAATTATGACAGTACATTCTGCTATACTTCTTCAGAACTTAATAGACATTAGAATATTGGTACTGTACGCTAAACCAAAGGGGCATATAAAACAAAATTTAAGCTTTCGTAAAGTTAATAAAATGGGAACATGCATTTTATGATCCGTAAAAATTTATGGAAACAGAAAAGACGAACTTTCTTATAAGATGAATTTCAAGTATAATTTATTATATTAATAAAAAATAAAAGAAATTGATATACTATTTTGGGGCTTCATACCTAAGCTTATAAAAAGAGTAAGCTTAGGCAATTTAGTTGAGTTATTTTGATTTATGATATAATATAACTGTGATGAAAGAATGTAGATGCCATGACACTGGTTTTTTTAAAAAGAATAAGCCAGGGTAGGATACAACATTTCCCCCGCTGCAAGGCAGACGCACCTGCGGCTTCCAGCAACACCGAGTGGCTAAATTAAAATTAAGGTCTTTTTCGTCCAACAAGGAAGAACGAAATCTTAGAATAGGTAAATATCTGAGAGCATCTACAACCATTCCCAATACCTGATTTTTAATATTGGCCCGTGATAATGATTTTAAATTAAATAACAGACCAAAAATTTATTACACATTTCTGAGTCTTAGCGCGATTGGTGACACAATATCTCATAGCCGAGAGAAGATTGAGGCAACCAAGTATATATAGTATATATAATAAATATATATATATAATATATATATATACTATATATATATATTAGATATATATTATATATATATATATATATAATATTAATATACATAATATATATAATAATATATATATAGTATGAGCCGGCGGGGTGACCGGACCCGGCTTTTTTAGAAGGGTGACAACTAGGTCCACTCTAAATAAAATAAAAAATAAATAAAAAAATAAATATAAAAGAAAAAATTTTCCGCTCATTTGAATAGCCACGCGGTAATAGCTAACAAGTCATTTATTAGATTCATTTTATTCTAGAAAGTTTTTATATTTTTAAAAATATAATAAATAGGCGTACAAAATGCCCTTCAATAGAATTTCACTTTTGAAAAATGTTGAGTTTTGTTACTTTGTATATAAAATGAAAATTTTTGATGATTTTTAATTATTTTTTCAGTGTATACACGCGAGTATGTTAGCTTTGAAACTGGCAAAGTAAATTTTGTTCCAAACAGTATTAGTGGCAAAATCACGGGACCTACTTGGTTCGATTCACCCCGCCGTAAAAATTGATGAAGGGGTGAATGGGACCACCATTGGTTTTCGTATTTACGTTATTATTATGACATTTTTAATTACGCTATTAATTATTTAAAATATAACAAAATAATATAACATATATTTAAGTAAAAATTTAAAATTAAAAAAATGAAATTTATATACAAAAAATACGAATTCAAAAAGTGTCAAAATTTTTGAGCTGAGAGGGTGAATCGGGGACCACCTTATTTTCAGTTCTTATTTAGGTATCATTAGGTGACACTTTTATTACTTATTACTAAGTTTAATATGATAAACATTTATATTTAAGTAAAAATTAAAAAATATAAAAATGAATTCTATACGTAAAAGAGAGATAAACAGATGGTCTGATTCACCCCTCAAGGGTCAGGCTGAATGAGCCTTATTTAGAAAAATTTAATAAAACTTTTATTATTAGAATTACGTTTTATTTTTTTGTGTTATTATTTTATTTTATGTTATGTCAGGAAAAAAAAAAAATCAAAGAGTGCAATAGGGAAAGTCGGGAGACGAAGTTATTCCTAAAGTGGTCCATAAGTCCACCCGCCTGACAGGCTATATATGATATATAATATATTAATATAATATATATATAATATATATAGTATAATATAATATATATATATATATATATATATAATATATATATTGAGAAAAAAGGCTAATATTCATGAGCCAGCTATTATTTGCATGTATTCAATATGTAAAATTTTAAATATATCCTAATAAATTCGAAGATACATGAAATGATGAGTGAAAAAGGTTATTTAATTTTATTAAATAACTTTTGGTAATAGTCTCGGTATTTAACGTAATGTCAAGATATGAGATTTAGAAAAGATTAATCGATAAATAATCCCACCATGCACTGCCGAAGTGTTCCTCAAAATAATTGTATTGGGAAAGGGTTGGTAATGATTTTTATTTTAGGTCTAAGAAAATTAAAAATTTGAATACTTACATAAAAAAGAACTTACTTTTTTTA
>JABUQX010083417.1:10000-20000 GCA_015478945.1 Trachelipus rathkii | reverse complement strand
TTAAAATTAAATAGAAAACCAACGATCCACTATTATAAGAGGTTGATTGGTAAAAGGGTTAATCTATATACGGTTCGAAAATGAACATTTATTTTGATCTTGTGAAGTTTATATTGAATATTGAGTCAATACACTAAGAAAAAATCTAATAATTTTTTACATTTTATTATTTGATATCTATATATACACTATATATATATATATATATATATATATATATATATATATATATATATATATATATATATATATATATATATATATACTATATATATATATATATATATATCATACTTCCATATATATGGCAGTTAATTTATTATATCATAAAGAAATATAGTTCAAGAATTATCATCGATATATTATATATATATATATATATATTAATTTTTATATATATATATATATATATATATATATATATATATATATATATATATATATATATATATACTATATATATATATATATATATATATATATATATATATACATGTATGTCTGTATATTTATATATATATATATATATATATATATATATATATATATATATATATATATATATATATATATATATATATATATATATATATATATATATATTAAATATAATAAGTTTATTTATATATATATATATATATATATATATATGTATATATATATATATATATATATATATATATATATCTATTTTAATTAAACTACATATTTCTTTTATCCCATAATAAATTAATTATAACAATACATTGCATCAATACAACTCTCAATAATAATCGTATTGATCGTTGGAAAAGCCTTTAATATAATCTTTATATTCTTGTGGAGCTGCAATTCCACGTTCCTTTAAGAGATACAAAATTTCATCCACCCCGAATTGATAAAGATTTTTCACTACAGTTGTGTGAAATATTTTCATTTCTTCCTGCAAAGATGAAAGAATGTAAGTTTAAGGAGGTGCTTGACTTGTAAAGTCTATCTATCTATCTATCTATCTATCTATCTATCTATATATCTATCTATCTATCTATCTATCTATCTATCTATCTATCTATCTATCTATCTATCTATCTATCTATCTATCTATCTCTGTCTATCTATCTATCTATCTATCTATCTATCTATCTATCTATCTATCTATCTATCTATCTATCTATCTATCTATCTATCTATCTATCTATGTACTATCTATCTATCTATCTATCTATCTATCTATCTATCTATCTATCTATCTATCTATCTATCTATCTATCTATCTATCTATCTATCTATCTATCTATCTATCTATTTTGGTTAGATCATGTATTGTGTTCAGGGAACTTAAAAGATATTTTTGATGAAGTGCATATTTTATAAGATCATAGTTTGAATGATCATTTCACTATGTCCTGTAAACTAAGAATTGAAAAGTGTAATCAATTTTTGGATTGTGAGGAATGTTAATAATGAGTTTATATATTTTGGAATAAACTCACGATTGAAGAGTAGAATGATTATGTTAATAATATTGTCTACTTACTTGATAAAAATAATTTTTTAGAAAAGGAGATTGCTTTCTGCCATAAGTATAAGTGCCACAATGAGAAACATTTAATCCAAATAAGACATTGGTATTAAGATATAGTAAAGTTTTCTGGAGTCACTTAAAATGTTAGAAAATGTACTCCAAGATGGAATGACAAATTAAGAGATCTTTAAAAAGAGGTAAATTGGCATTTTAGAGAATAGACAAAGAAAGTAAGAAAACGACAAGGTACAGAATTGGACAAAATCTGAATTTAAAAAAATGTAGATTGAGGAAAATGAGAAAAGGAATGATAAATTTGCAAAAGGTTTTAATGGTAAAAATTTTAAAAATTTTGGAATATGGTTAGTAAGAAAAGTTTACTTAAAAGAGACGTAATAAATATAGGTGAAGAAAATGATCGTGGAAATATAGGGAAATTATTCTCGAATAAATTTAGAAAAGTATTTGATGATAGATCTTGTCAATTTCACACTAAAAATGCTTTTAAAAAAGCTCATTGGCCCAAGTTTATAATTTCTTTACTGCTATGGAAGTTGATGATATAAATTAATAAAATTAATCAAATTTTAGGTCCAGATGGGATTCACTTATATCATTTGAAATTTGAGACAGAAAAATTATATAAAATTATGGCGAAATTCATGAACGTATGTATAATGCACAATCATATTCCAGGTGACTTATTTGAGGGCGCAATAACGCCAATTATAATATATATATATATATATATATATATATATATATATATATATATATATATATATATATATAAATTCTTGTGTATGCTGCAATACTATCACTAGAGCCAATAATGCTCATATATATATATATATATATATATACTAATGCTGCTGCTCACTGCCAACCTTTATATACTATATCGAAATTGTTGTGATTCCAATAATTATAGACCAATGATGACGTCATATGTCTTTCTAAGGTTGTTTGTATGTGGAAATCTGAATAGGGTTAAAGATTGTGTCTTTCTGAATGATAGACAACATGAATTTAGAAGAAATTACTCAACAGAGACCGCCATCTTTGTTTTGAAGAAACTATTGCAGAATACATAGAGGGAGGTTCAGCCATGTATGCGGTATTCTTAGACCTTTCAAAGGCATTTTACAGAGTCAATCATGATATTTTATTTAAGATATTGGATAATTTGAAAATTCCTGACATAATGCATAATATTTTAGTTCATATTTACAACAATCAGTTTGCTCATGTTAAGTTTAAAAAGAGTGTATGAAATAAGTGGAAGATAAAAAACGAATAAAGAAGGAATTTTGTCACCTCTAAGCTTTTGTATTTATATAGATGAACTTATAAAAAATTGGTAAATAGTAAAATAGATGTTAGATTAGGTATGTGCATGTCTAATGTTGTTATGTACGCAGATGATCTAGTTTTTGTTGGCTCCCTCAATAGAAGGACTACAAAAGCTCTAAAATATAACAGAAAATGTAATTAAGAGATTATGCTTGAAATTTAATGTACATAAAAGTACAGCAAATGTTCTATGGAAGCTGCATATCTTGGTTGTATTTTAAATAAAAATCTAGAAGAAAAATGTGATGTTAGACGAGCTACGGATAAATTTCTCAGAGAATTTAATGTTATTTTAAGAAGATTTGGTTCCGTAAGATTGGATTTTGTTCTCTTTTTGTTGGAACGATTTTGTATGCCATTCTATGGAGCTAATTTAAAGACAAATAAATATAATATTAGTCCGGTTTTCAGAGATTTGGAAGTTAGTTTTCACAATGCTATAAAAAAAATTTGTGGAATTTCGAGTAGGAGTAGTAATCATTTAATTTGTAACTCATTGGAATGGCTCAAGTTCGATCACTATTTAGAGGTTGTCACTATGGGGGAAAAACGAGAGAATTGATAATCTAGCTAGGAAAAGTTGGGATGAAATTACTTCAAATTCTCATGATATGAAAAGAAAATTTGGTATCATTAAAGATGGTGGAATGAGGAAAATTTTTATAAATACGTTAGAAATTAATGAGATAAATGAATGTATGTTGGGAAAATAAAAATGAGAAAGCAAAAGATGAAAAGTTTACTACTGTAAAGTCTCTGATAAAGAGTAAACAAATAATTTATGGAATTAAAAGTGATGATAACTTAAGAAGTGCAAAAAACATTTATGGAATTTTATGTAGGTATTAAATGTTAAAAGTGTTCACATGGAAGAATCTATCAAAGAATATTTGGGTGTGGATTGGCCAGTCGTTGAAGACTGCATGAATCCATATTCTAAATATTTTAAAATTGTAATTTAAGCAGGTTTTAAGGAAAACCTTTTGAATTTAGACTTCTGGCCTACGGGAATAATATGTTGAAAATATTCACTAACATAAAATGACAACAATAAATAATAATTTATTTAAAGTCTTAGATTTGGTTACGTTTAACCGAAAATTTTTTTAGAATAATTTGGAGACTATTCAAAGTAACGACCTGAGCGTTATCGTTATCAACTGTACCAAGACATTTTTTACATTGTTCTAGGTTGGCGACGTGAGGAATTTACTGCAGCAATGAGTTAGGAAGCTCTATCAATGCTCTTAAAGTGGTGAATGACGTGGCAGAAAGAGGCGTTGTCCTGATATAAAAATTCAAAGAAACAGCCTCTGCCGAGGATTGTCGACCACAACAGAAAATTGGTCACTGGAAAAACAAAAGAAGGAGTTGCATCTTTCAAATTTAAGTGATGTATTCGCTATCATGATTCATGAGTACTATAAGCATAAATGTTCATTTTGAAACCAAATTTCTTTGCTATGTTTTGGAATAACGGAATCACTTAAACTCTCGTTTTCTTATCCTGTATAGAATTAATTGGAGTAAAATTTCAAAAGTACTCAAGATGTTCAACCTCTAAATATTACCCGATATTGCTCAAAATTAAATTAATACTTTATATATCGTTAGGAAAGAGGACATGAGCAAAGTCAGCAAAAGTTTAATATTTTATTTTAAATTCTTATAAAAATGATACACTCTAATATATATATATATATATATATATATATATATATATATATATATATATATATATATATATATATATATATATATATATATATATATATATATATATATATATATATGTACATATATATATATATATATACATATATATATATATATATATATATATATATATATATATATATATATCTACTTATATATATATATATAACTATACTACTATGTATATGCTGCTTATAATATATACCTATCTTTCTTATACTGCTGCTATATATATATATATATATATATGTATATGCTTCTTCTTTGTATTCAATGTATATATCATGCCAGCAACCTTGTACAACATAGCTATTCTTCTTCATATATGCTTCAACTATAGCCTTATGTAGCCTTATATATGTAACATACAATATATATATATATGTATATGTATATATATCTTTATATACTATATATATGTATATATAATAATAATAATATATATATGTTATAATATGAAACAGTAATATAATATGTATATATATATATATATATATGTATATATATAATAATAATATATATATATTTATATGCTATAACAATATATATATATATATATATACAATGATATATCTATGTAGCAAATAATATATAACTCATATATTTTCCTATCTCCTATCTATCTACAACATCTATATATATATATAAATATATATATATATATATATATATATATATATATATATATATATATATATATATATATATATATATATATATATATATAATATTATATAATATATATAATATATATAATACATATGCTCTGGTGATGATGATATATACCTGGTAAACATGCCTTTTGCTTACATATAAGATTTTTTTTTTGAACTGTTGCTGCAACTTTTAACTCTTATTCTCGTCTTCTTGAAAATAAACTCAATTTTATTGATTCGTCTTAACTTCTAACCTTTCAGCTTATACGATAAGTATCCCTCCTCTAAGCTAAAGGTTCTTTCCCTTTCATTGAAGATAAATTTGCGGCATATTGGTGCTGAATTTTGACTGACTCGAAGTCGTACTTCTTGGATTTCACTTGGATTAATCACTGATTCGTAGAGAGGAACTCATCACAGTACTCAAGAGAAGTTCATTGAAGTACTCAAGAGAAGCTTATCGAAGTACTCAAGAGAATTCATCGAAGTACTCAAGAAAAGTTCATCGAAGTACTCAAGAGAAGTACATCAAAGTACTCAAGAGAAGTTTATCGAAGTACTCAAGAGAAGTTCATCGAAGTACTCAAGAAAAGTTCATCGAAATACTTAAGAGAAGTTCATCGAAGTACTCAAGAGAAGTTAATTGAAGTGCTCAAGAGATCATCGAAGTACTCGAGAGAAATTCATCGAAGTACTCAAGAGAAGTTCATCGAAATACTCAACAGAAGTTCATCGAAGTACTCAAAAGAAGTTTATCGAAATATTTAATAAAGTTCATCGAAATACTCAAGAGAGGTTCATCGAAGTATTCAAGAAAAGTTCATCGAAGCACTCAAGAAAAGTTTATCGAAGTACTCAAGAGAAGTTTATCGAAGTACTCAAGAGAAACTCATCGAAGTGCTCAAGAGAAGTTCATCGATGTACTCAAGAGAAGTTCATCGAAATACTCAATAGAAATTCATCGAATTACTCAAGAGAGGTTTATCGAAATACTGAACAGAAGTTCATCAAAGTTCTCAAGAGAGGTTCATCGATGTACTCTAGAAAATTTCATCGAGGCACTCAAGAGAAATTCATATAAGTACTCAAGAGAAGTTTATCGAAATACTCAGTAGAAGTTCATCGAAGTACTCAAGAGAAATTCATCGAACTAATCAATAGATCCTCATCGAAGTCCTCAAAAGAAGTTCATCGAAGTATTCAAGAAATGTTCATCGAGGAACTCAGGAAAATTTATCGAAGTACTCAAGAGACATTCATCGAGATACTCAGAGAAGTTCATCTAAGTAATCAGCAGAAGTTCATCGAAGTTCTCAAGAGAATAATTAGATTTAAAAAATATTCTGGTGAATATTTTAGTTTTTAAATATTTGAATATCAAATTTTTTTATTTTAAAATTTTTTATATTAAATATTTTGATGTTAGATAGTTTTGAAGTTAACATTATGATGTTAAATATAATAATTTAAAATTTTTTGATCTTAAATATTTTGATTTTAAATATTTTGATTTTAAATATTTTGATTTTCTACATTTTGATGTTAAATACTTAGATCATAAATATTTTCTTTTTAAATATTTTGATGGTATTCATATAGTTACCAATGTTTTTAAATTAATCTTTTGTTATACATCAATTTATTTTCATTGTACCATTATTACATTTCCATATTTATCTGATAAATTAGTAACGATAAGTATAAATCAAAATATAATGCTAATAATTATAATAAATTCTAAATATCTAAATAAATGATAACAAATTATAAACAAAACGTAAATTAATATCAAGTTAAACAAACAATAAATAATCATAAATATATAACACTAAAAACCATAATAAATTCTAAATATCTAAATAAATTCTAACAAATTCTAATTAAACCCTAAATTAGGATCCAGTTAAATAAACAATTAAAATCAGAATTCACTAAATAACACTAAAACTTAATATAAGTTCTAAATATCTTTTTAAACACTAACAATTTCTAAATAAACCCTAAATTAGCATCCATTTACATTAAAATTAAATAATCATTAATCAATCAATACATAACGCTAAAACTATAATAAATTCTTAATATCTAAATAAGTGCTAACAAATTTTAAAAAATTCTAAATTAGTATATAGTTAAATAAACAATAAATAATCATAAATATATAACACTAAAAGCTAATATAAATTTTAAATATCTATATAAATACTAATAAATGCTAATTAAATCCTGAAGTAGTATCGAGTTAAATAAACAAATAATAATCATAATTCAATATATAAAACTAAAACTTATAATAAATTCTAAATATCTAAATAAATACTAATAAATTCTAAATAAAACCTAATAGCATCCAGTTAAATAAACAATAAATAATCATAATTCAATATATAACAATAAAAACTGTAATAAATTCCAAATATCTAAATAAATACTAACAAATTTTAAATAAATCTAAAATAAGTGTCGCTAGATAGTGCTATTAACATAATCTATGTATTCTTTTGGAGCCTTAATTCCTCGTGCTTCCAAAAGAGACAAAATTTGCCGCACCGCAGATTCATATAAATTTTTAATTTCTTCCGTGTGGAATATCTTTAGTTCTTCCTTTAAAAAATATATATATATATATATATATATATATATATATATATATATATATATATATATATATATATATACTATATATATATATATATATATATATATATATATATATATATATATATATATATTTATATATATATATATATATATATATATGCTGCTGCTGCTACTGCTGCTGCTCTTTCCTGCTCATAGCCCCTTCTGCTATATATATGCTGCTGCTATATATACACTATGCTATATATATATATATATATATATATATAATTATATATATATATATATATATATATATATATATATATATATATATATATATATCTATATATACTATATATATATATATATTTATGCATGTATTTGTATATATATATATATATATATATATACTCAATATAATATATATATATATAGCATATCTATATATACTTATATATATACTATATATATATCTATATATATATCAACATATATATATCTAACATATATATATATATATAACTGCTCAATAATATATATATACTATATATATATATATATGTATATTATATATATATATATACTATATATATGCTACTCATATATATATATATATATATATATATATATATATATATATATATATACTATATATATATTTATATAACATATATATATATATATATATATATATATATACATATATATATATATATTTAATATATATATATATATATATATATATATATATATTAACTTTAAAAACCAACGTAATCTCTTGCATCATCCAATATATTCAGATTTTTTATGGTGATCAATCCAAAATATCTTAAAACTATATAAATGTATAAATAAGTGATAACATAAACTACAACAAGTACATAAATAACACTACATAATTCTGTTACCAACTTTGCTACTGATTCCTTTCTACATTATTATATTAGTACCAGGTTCGAATTTGATTGAAAATATTTATTTTCATGGTTATTAAAAATATCCCATTAATGTACATTTATTTTTGTTTATAAATAAAATATTTGCCGCTAAATAAATGTTTTTAAAAAAATCAAGATGGAGGCATTGATTTTAATAAACAAAACAGGAAAAATTGAAAATTTAAAAATGTCCATTCTCCTCGAGTTCTATTTTGTATCATACGTTATAGATTTTTTGCCACCATTTACGGGCACTGCCCTTTTCAAGGAGGGATGAAAAAAACTAAACTCCTTTTACCTGGGTATGTTTCCTTTTAACCGGTCCTTGAGGATGTTTTCTCAAACATTTGAAACGTTTTGGGTCAATTTTAAAACCAAGAAAATTGACAATTCTTTCCACTTGACTTAATGGGTTTTTGACGAGATTTTCGTAAAAAATCACCAACAAATTTGGAGCGTATTTTAAGCAGTTTGTGTTTATCTGTAAAGGCGATTTAAAAGCATTATGTGAGACAATAAAAAATATATAATAATAATAATAATAATAATATAATATAATAATATATAATAATAATAATAATAATAATAATAATAATAATAATAATAATAATAAAAATAATAATAATAATAATAATAATAATAATAATAATAATAATAATAATAAAAATAAATAATAATTAATAATAATAATAATAATAATAATAATAATAATGATAAATGTTACGAAAATAAAATAATAAAATATAAAATAATAATAATATAATTTATATAATATAAATTTGCAGAACTCAAAATCTATAAAAACAATAATAATTATTATTTTACTGAATCTCAGAATTCAGAAAAATAATAATAAAAAAAAAATAATAATAATAATAATAAAAAAAAAAAATAAAAATAAAATAAAAATAATAATAATAATAAAATATTCAATAATAATAAAATAATAATAATAAAAATAATACATATAATTAATATAATATAATATAATATAATAAAATAATAATAATTCAAAAATATTAAATAATAATATAATATAATAGAATTAATCAATAAAAATAAGTTAGATACTACAAGAAATACAATACATAATAATAAAATATAATAATCATAATAATTAATAATAATTATAATAATACATAATAATTGATAATAATTAATAATAATAATAATAATTAATAATAATAATAATTAATAATAATAATAATAATAATAATAATATAATTAATAATAAAAATGATAATAATAAT
>JABUQX010083417.1:0-5000 GCA_015478945.1 Trachelipus rathkii | reverse complement strand
AATTCCTATTCATACGGAGACGAACAATACACCACGATTAAGATCTTATGATTAGGGAAATAGGGGATGAGAGGGTATCATTAAAGTGTCTGACATGCTGGTCAGTAAAGTCTAAAGTACTACACCCGTCTAGTCACGATAATACTAGTAACAGAGGTTTGGGATCTAGGATATACAATGATCTAGTAAGACGGGACGTAAGAGCATTCTAGAAGCGTGATAGTTATTTCAATACAGCAACATACTATCCAACGAATAAGAATATAATCACCAAGGACTTAGAACATAAAAATTTTATTAAATAAACATGTAATAAGATTCAAAGAGGACACAGTCAAACTTTGAAAGTTAACACAATAGAGTAGAAAGGTACAAACATACATGCAATACAATCCAAACGGGTTATTAGTTACATGGTAAGTTTCTCGTAGAACACCAAGAACAAGGACTAATAAAATTGGACATAATGAACACAGAATAATTTCAGCACATAATTCATTAAGAGTTATCACAGACATGTACAATAATTAACATAATGCAGAACGATTAAAAGAAAAACAGAACAAGAAAAGAATTTACATGAAACAAAGCAAAAGGAGGAATGATAGATGACATCAATTAAGTAATTAGTCAAGTAAAGAAATAAAGGTCGCCAAGTATGTTCTTCTTTAGATTTCAGGGATGTTTGTGAAGCTTGTTTTATTCATTAAAGTTGAAAAGAGAATATCTCAGTCCAAGGGAAGGATTGATTACAGGAATAGGTTACGTAAACAATAATTAAGAAATAAGCAAAGCAAAGCATAAAGTAATTAACATCAACTTAAGAAAGAACATAACTAATTATTATACAATTACTTAAAATTAAAAGCACACATATATGTAGGACAATTTTAATACAAAGCTACATATATTAATGAGTTACTTATAACTAGCTTGTTTCATATTTTTCGTTTATTTTTAAGTCCAAATTATGTTTTTCTTCATTTATGTAAAAAAGCAGAGGTATTGACCCAACAATATAAAGTATAAAGAATACAACATATAGAGTATACAGTATAAACACTATGAATATATAGAATATAACACACTTAAGGAACATACGTACTTAGTGATAACATATGTATTAAGATTTATAGGAAATATAACACTGAGTAGGAAATATACTTAAGTGTACTACATACTAAAAAGAAACTCCAAATCCGCCGCGCATTAACACACCGAAGTTCGACTTACTTACTTACCTATATCAAATCGCGAAAACACACGATGTAGAATGATCCTCTTAAACATAAATTATATACACATTTACAAACTTTCACTACATACTTCAAGAAATCACGTTGAATAAATATGATGTGAACACGAATTAATATGTGTTTCTTTGGTAATAATTTATATTGCTGATTTTGTATACATATTAGAATTTAATATGGTTTATGTTCGTGTTTAGACAATAGCCTCCAAGTTGCTGGAAACAATTCCGTACTACTGGATGATAAGAATACAGTAGTGGAAGGTAGTAAGAAGTTGAGAGATAACAAATTAAGAAGAGATTTGTACTTCGAAGGAGATAGAATGGAGAGGGTGTAAAATATTTCGATACTGGATACATTCTTTGAGAATAAGAGTAGGATAGAATAACAAGAACACTACGATGAATTTGGCGAAGCTCGGAAGGTAATTAGGAGAGCTTAGGATAGTCATCAGCAGAGGCGCTACCTCATATCTTTAAACGGCAAATGAAGCAGGAAGTCTCTTACTTAAGCACCGGTAAGGCAGGAGGAATGTCTCCTCACTTCAGGATTAGTTCAGGAGATCATACTCTGGACACTTTCTAAGGAAATTGTCTAAATATGTACTGAAAACAGATCTATAGACACGAACATATAGGATGGGAGTCCAGGAAATATACGCGGATAAACTAATAGAAAGAAGAGCTGAATTCTAGAGATTTCACATGCCCAGAGGAGGAGTCGGACACTCAATCTCGCCAATCACGCGAACGTATCAATTGGAAGACCTATTTCGCACGAGGACCTTACGTAAATTTGATCGAGACGCGTAGGAAGCGATCATATATCGATCTATATCCTGTTAATAAAGGTTTCTCAGGAGCAAAGCAAAGAGAGAAGATATGATGTTACAGGATACTTCCATATAATGATCTACACTAGGCACTCCTCCTAACAACCTTAATAGTTGTCTGAAGGGAAAACCAATACTGACAGCCCAACACCACACCACCTACTATAGAGACGAAGACGCATAAAAGAAGAAGAGAGCAACTACTGCACCATAGAGCCTCACTGCACCACCGACAAATTAGTTGAGAAAAGCAGAAGAAAGCTGCGGGAGCTATAAAAATATTCTTTCGTAAAAGCAATTCGTTAAATATGCAATAAAAACCTCCATCTAGGATCTTGTGCCAAAATGAATCGGATGAACTCTTGGGTTGATTTGTTGCATGGGAGTATGGATGAACTTTGCTATGAGAGAAGACATTACCGAAGTCGCCTGATAACGAAGATTCAGAGAGATAGGCTTACAATCTCTCCTATGTTGCTGTACCTCAAGAGTGCTATGCATGTTGTTCGTACTAGCGATAGCCTAATGTACACCTTGTCAGGTTGCTGAAATCGGATTGATTGTACTGCAATAATAGGTTGACGTTGCTGGAACTCGAACGCTTGCTCGTTGTAATCCAAACCGACTTGTTGTGGCTGACCGGCTTGTTTGCACAGCTTGGACTTGCGATGTGCAACGGTGCTATTGCAGATCATATCATCAATCGCATCCATCGTTGTACCTAATGAGTAATACAGAAGAAAGGCCCCCCTCCCGAGGACGAAGGCGATCGAGCAGGCGCGAGGTTGGAGAGGCTGGTTTCGGAGAAAACAACGATCGGACAGCTCGAGGGAGGCAATTTTGTGTTCTTATAAGATCAAAGATTGTCCAACTGACAAAGATGTTCGCTCCAATCGTTTAACGATCGCACACGACACATGGGAAGCAATCTTAAATAATATCCACATGAAGACTCAACATTCTCTCATTCACGTAACAAGACATCTGAGAAGATATTGTTATAATAAATTTCTAAAGAACATCAAATTACACCACACAGTCAAGACCGGACACATTTCTTGAACTACATTCGAGATAAACATGAGAGACGTTGAAAACACGGAAGTTAATGACTGTCAATCCAGCCACACGACGATTAGACGATTATAGTAGCTTTGAGTGTTCTTGATTCGGCGATACACCTAAATGTTTCACTTTTTAAAATCTAATCAATGAACCGAACGAGCCAATTCGCGGATGGCGGCTGCTCTTTCGGCCCATTTCTGCATTACAATATTAGATAATCCTACCTTAAGGCTGACTGTTTTTAATAACAAAAGGAGAAGAACCATTATCGGGAGTCGTTAGGTCAGCCAATACGAACATAAGAATGGACCAGAAATGAAGAGTATTTACAAAGAAGAGGTTATAAGTAAATTTAAAGGAAATTGGAACAAAATAAATGTATTTTCCCCAAGTGTCGTGCCTGCTGAGGAACGAAAATGCCAAGCAAATCCTTATAGATCTATTTATCTCTTCAACCAAAACTGTTGCTCGAGGATGTCTGACGGCAAATAGTTCGTATTTCTTAATGTTCATTTTTGCAGATTACTTGAAAAATTCTGACTGAACTCGCCTCGGTCATATATATAAGGATTTGCCGGTACGAATGATGAAGAAATGACAATTTTTAAGAGAGATATTCGCAAAACTTTTCCATTCCCTGGAGGCATAACAGGGCAAAATTTCGATAGTAGCGAGGTAAAGTGCATTCCTTAAAACCAAGAAGTATTCCTAGCGCTGTATTTGCACTTTGGAAGTGGGCCTATTGTGTCCTAGCGGAACTCTAGAAAAAGAAATAGATAAGGTAAAGGAAGAGAGATTGATAGCACAACTCGGATGAGTTTTGGAACCCTTGACCTTCAAAACAGAAGTACATTGTTTACAAAGAAAGAAACAAAAGTAAGAGATATGCGAGGAAAGTATATCTTTCCTTATGCAGCTATTCAGTGCGATCCTCACTCGGCATTCCGCAGAAGTATAATATAATATAGACAATATAACTACTACTATATAAGAGAATCAGGCTACTCGAGCAGATATTGTTTATTGGGAAGAGACCAATAAAAAGTAAACCTCGTGACACCAATGTGGACGACAACTCCGCAGTTAGAAGGAAATTTTCAATATTTATTTGATAATTTCTCGATACATCCAGGCAACAATTACGCTGTATCATGCGAAAACAACATCATCAAGTAAAGAATTAACTGTAAACTATAGTATCGGAACAAAGCTATGGAAACAGGAATATATGAACCAAGAGCTAATAAAGGCCTCTTAATGAGATATTTTGACAACTTAAACGCCCACCCCCCACCAATGGCAGACAGTTTTAGTGATCAGAGAATGTCTTCACATAGAGAAGAGGTATCCAGTTTCAGAGAAATGCTTGAACGACTGACGATTTAATCAGCCTAATATTCACAGTTTGCACTCGATATGAACATATCATACTGCGCGAATTGAAGATGAATTTGAATATCCACCCTTTCATAGAGCGACCAGCTACATACACGTTATATGAATCTAAAAGCCAACCAAAACCCCCTGACTAATTGCGAATGATCAGGTAGATTCTAAAGATAACCAATATTAGATAAGTACTAATTATGCGTTAAAGCTGATACCTAATGGCCAACGCTTCCTCTCGTAGTCCTATTATTAAGAATCTCTCACGCCACAATTAATACAAATAGACAACTCACTTAAATGGAATGCACACCAGCGTTTTCAAATAATCCCATTATCCATCCTAACGAGCCTAATAACGGCGACACCCCATATACGACAATCAACACCACACCGAAAGCCCACCCAAACATCACATCACCACCAAACAACCCCTCAACACCAGCTCCCAAAATGAACCCGCA
>JABUQX010083416.1:0-10977 GCA_015478945.1 Trachelipus rathkii | reverse complement strand
TCCTCTCTCTCTCTCTCTCTCATCTAAATCTCTCTCTCTCTCTCTCACAGAAACATAGAATTGTTAGGCTAATATCCGCACCAAATATGCTGATCTACACTGGGTTCCTGCTTCAAAATGTTCGGATGTATAGAAAACGTCACATCAATTCATATGAGGAAAAGGCGACTCGTGAGTCAGAAAACTCAGAATCTCCACTACAAAATATTTTCATTTTATTAGATTTTTTTTTGGTAAAGCCTAACACACACCACACACACACACACACACACACATATATATATATATATAATAGTAATATATATATATATTATATATATATATATATATATTATAATAATTATATATATATATATATATATATAGTATAATTATTTTAAGAGTCGAAAGGGAATACGCAAATATTTAGCTTGCCTTTTCTATAATTCGTTTTTAATTTTTTTTTTATTATTAAATAAAGTATTTGGTTTTTTATTGTTATTATTCTCCTATATTTTTTTTTATTTTTCGTTCAGCTTTGTGTTTCTCTTTTTAAGTCGAAGTGAATATATAATTACTGCTGTGCTCTTGTTACGACTCCTGTCTTGAATCTATGGCTGACTGTCTGACTGGCTGATTGGCTAAGGTTTTATACCCCTATACTCTCTATAGCTATAACGATGATTTTTTTAGCCACACGTATGATGAACGATTTAAGAACTATTCATCAATTTCTCAAGTACTCTTGATATGTTGTAATAGTTAATGTTTTTGTTTACGAATATTTAATAAATATTTTATTAAAAATGGATGACAACCACTGCCTCAAAAATGGTTGAAAAACCTTTGAATAATTTCTCTTCTATATATAAATATGATATTATTTAATAAATGAAAGAAACAATTGAGTAATAATACTTATATCAAAACTCTGATATTAAAACAAATCAGCTTTGTTCTTATCAGCTCGTGAATTAGAATTCGGAGAAAATATATATGAATCTAACTCGTTTTATTAAATCAACATTCTCGTTTCTCTCCGCACTAGAATTATTCTAGAAAACGGTAAACCTGATTATCCTCTCTGTTGTCATTAGCAAAATGTTGTTAATTTTGTCTAAGGTAATATTCTCTCTCTCTCTCTCTCTTCATCTTACTTTCATTTCTCATGCTAACTGAGAATCGTCTATCTCTCTTCTGCTCTCCTCGCTCTCTCCTCTTACGTCTCTCTCTCTCTTGCTCTTATATGTATAAAATTGCCTTACAGTACGCGGAATTTTTATTAAACTCTTCCCTTTCTCTCTCCTCTCTCTCTCTCGTCTCTCTCTTCTCTTTGATCTCTCTCTCTTACCTTTTCTTACGTTGAAAGCTGCATCTCTCTCTTCTCTCTCTCTCTCTCTACCCTACTACTAAACTCCTCTCTCTTAACACCATAAACTTTATTCTTCTTAACATAAATATTTATTCTAAATTTATAGCAATTTGCAACCAATAATAATGGTTTAAAGAACATTGAATCTCAAATGTTTGCACACTGAATCCACGTCAAGAAGGCAATGAACCCATTTAGAGATGACGCCGAATAATACAGGTTAAAATATTTATTATTATACGACACCTTCGTAATTTTACCATTCAGTCATATTTTATTCAATATATAAACATCGTTGAAATTTGAGTTTTCAGTTGAGTAAAATTAATTTTATATCTTACCTAAATATGACGTTTTTTTAAAATTAATTTGATATGTTTATTTTATATATATAGTATAAATTACTGAAATAAAAATTTATAAATTATATTAATACATATTACATAGCTATTATTTTATTAGAAATCATTATCATGTTATATAATAATACAAAAGTGGATTCCAATAAAAAAATCCTTATTCCGTTGTATTAGTATAAGTAAATACTGTTTGATAATAATTTCATGTTGTTATATAATGGATATTTAAATAATATGTTGGTGACTTGTTATATTGTATTCTTTATATGAATATAGTTAGTATATATGTGAGTAAGTATTATATTAATAGTACTGTCTGCTTTCTGATAAACAGGTAATAGAATGTCAAAAATATATAACCAAATAATACCTGTGATAATGAAATTTATTGATCATTTTAATACTATATTTAATCAAATAATTGGCAGTAATTATGAACCACTAAACAGAGAATTATTTTATATTATAATGACGAACGTGAGTAGGAATAGATTGAACAATAAGATTTTAATCAAGAATGAATTCCTCATTCACAATATCTATGCTCAAGAATACTTAGTCATTAATATCAATACATACAGCGTGAATAACAACAATAAGATCAACTAAAACTTCGGAACTATGACTTTCACATGAAAAAGATGTAAAATAAAGAAAAACTGAATAATTTACTTTTAGTTCGACCCTGAATAACGAAAATGACTTACTCACATGCTGTAAACTGTGGCGTTTCGCATTCCTGAACCTTGTGACTTGTTAATACTTGTATTTTTCTAGTTGTATTTGTATCAGATACTGTCTCAGAAATTCCCGTTTCATATACTTCTGGCTTTGTGTTAATACACTTTATTAATGAGTATTATAAATATATACTGTAGAGGGCTTTGAATTACGATTTAAGGCTAAGGTTAAGAGTTCTAAGTAGGCTATTAACTAAATGACAGGTTTGTGAAAAGTCTTTGATACTACAAGGTAACATTCAAATGTTAATAGCAAAATAAATGAGTATCTGATTAATCATTTTTGCATGAATTATTAGTGATACTTAAACTAATGTAAATAAATTAATATTTAGAATCAATAAATGCAAGAAGAATCATATTATTCATATTAATAATATAATATAATAATGTAAACACTGCAAATTACATGATAGGAATGAGTAAAAAAAAAAAACTAACAAATCTACTATAAGTTTAAGCTTTAAAGAATCAAGTACGTGATTCAATAATTCAAGAAATTAGTGCAAACGTTAATATTCAAAATAAATATTATTCGCAAGAGTATAAAATAACTTAATATACATTAGTCGTCTAATACGAAATAACATTTTTCTTGTATATTTATAATATGAAATCTTTAAATATTTCTTCTATTTTAAGTTTGAAAAAAGGCATCATAAAAAGCATATTTTTTTTTCTTTTTTTTTTATTTAGTGAAAGTTTATTAAAATTGGAATCTTGATAAGCTAAAAATTAAGGTAATAATTAGCTCTTCAGCGACAACTGAGAACATATAAACTCTCAATTAACTCCAAAAGTTCAACTTCCAAAAGGAAAAAAGGAAAGAAAAATATCAGCAGAATATAGCCAAATCCTTTCTTAGAACATAATAAAAATGTGTTTCTTCAGCCGGCCTGTTGATAATTTCATAATATAACGCATCTTTCCAATCTTTAAAATGATGGCTTGATAAGAAAAGAATTTTCTAAATTACATTTTTATATATAAGTTTTAACTTTGAATATTATAGTAGTAGAGAAATAAAAATTCGATAACTAAGCATAAAAATTAATGTTTAATGTACATAATAAGGTATTTCTTTTGCATCTGATTTTATTAGAAGTCTTTCGCTAATAATTTATATGAATACCTCTTATGATTAATTTCAGTAATGAATAATGCGAAAATCGCGGTGTCCAAAATAATACTGTTAAATTATATTCTCATATCGTGAAATATTGACCAACACAAACCTCGGATAAAAAGCTATCTACTACGCCTCTATTGTGAACGTTATGCCCTCCAGACCCTTCAGACCCCATCCTTACATATACCATCTACTATCCGAGGCGAGTGGCAATTTCATTCACACACATAGTTACCTATGCGTTCTTACTAATCAATCTCCATCTATCAGAGCGCGTAAAGCTTTGTTAAACCGTCCATGAAAACTTAGCTTAAATTAATCTATAACTCTACCCATTTAGTCATATAAATTTATACTATATAGTAATTAGTTATATATCTAAATACTTAAAAAAGCGAAACATATAATCTATATCATATTAATTATATATTATCTCTTTATATCTATTATACTCAATAAGATTACTATAGTAATGCATTTATTTGCTTATGATTTATCTTATTATATAACTTATATTTATTATATTAATTATATATCTAAAAATAAATATATATATATAATTAATATATTATCATCTATATATAACTACTGATACTATCTTATCCTATATATCATACGTCTACGTTATATATTCATATTAAGCTTGCGAAGTTTCACAAGTTCGCCAAGTGTTACTAGTTCTGTACTTCTGTATGTTTAGGATAACAATTTAATTGAAAATTTACATACTTGATACTTGCAGTATATAAAAAAAAGACAGTAGGATGGCATATAGCCACCGTTTCTTGAAATATTTTGCCCAACTTAGATATTTGCCCCATAGTAACCCTATTTTGGCCACTGTAAAACCTCATTCTTAAACATTTGATAAATATAAATATATATAATATATAAAACTATTATATATATATATTATATATATCAATACATATATAAATTATATCTATTAATAAACTATATATACTATATAATATATATACCTATACCTTAGTTTATATAATAAATTATAAATACTTAATTAATTACATATGTTATATTACTTTATATATATTAAAATAATATTAATTTATATAATAATACACTCTTTTATTTATATATATAAAATCTATAACTAATTACATAATTAAAAAATATTAATATAAATAAATGTAACCCCGCAATAATTTATTCTAGCATTATTATACTTATATTAACAATACTAATAAATATATATATATAATATATATAATTTAAATTAAATAACTACTATATTCATTAATCATATATATATTATCAATATAATATACTTCATATCTAAAATAATTAAATATATTAATTATTATTATATATATATATATTATATATATTATATCTTATTATTATAATATTATTACTATAATTATACATATATATATCCATTATTATTAGTATATATATCCCTCATTTCGTAAGTCTTTGATTTTCTCGAATATATATGTTATTCCCTAACATTAATTATCCCCATTATTATATATATATAATATTATATATGAATAATAATATATATAAAATATAATATATAATATATATTATAACTATATAAGTGATTTAAACTTTTACTATATATATATATATATATGTATTATATAAATTTTAATTAAAAAAAAATAGTATTAATATAAACTATACTAATTATATTACGATATAATAAAAATATTTGATCTGTAAAGAAACTATAGATATATATGTCTAATATTTGAAAAATTAGAGAGATATATAGTTGTATAAATTATATAAAAATATTATCAAAAGTTATTAGTAAAGAAAGAGTAGTAAAGTTTATAGAAAGTGAAACATTTTGATAAATCGAAAAACGAAGTCGTATGAGTGAAGTATGGGAATTTGAGAGAAACCCTGATTTCTGTTTGGTCAAAACATACAGGCACTCCTAGTTATTATACTGGTCGGAAGGTCGATCTGGAATATACTCCTATGTTGCCAGTTGATTACTCCCGGACAATGCGGCATATTAAATTAGGAGGATAATGAGGAGTGCCAATGGTCTAGCCCCATTGTGATATTCAATTATTACCGTGGACATGGCCCGTGTGATCGCCAACTAATCTTTTTCTCGTAATAATAGGGAACAAAATGCCTCTACCCTGTTGTTCAAGCCGTAGTCAATACCATTTATATCTTCTAGCTGATATATAACTATACTATACATTCTTAATTTATATTTATAATTATATTTAATATATAGATATATCCATTTTATTATATATTTATCTTTTATTTATACACATCTATATAATACTTACCCTTTATTATATATCATAATAGATGCCATGCAACAAATGCAAGGAGACAATGTACTTTGAGTAGACCTATTCCAACATTTTTCTAATTGGACAACCAAATTTGAAGTTTCCCTTTGAACTGGTTTCACATCTCTTGAATAAAGGCACTAATACTATTCCCACTTAGGTGCCCACTATGAAAATACTAGTTCAATACAATTCTTTACAATAAAGTATGTTAATAACTAGCTATAATAAAATAAAGGAAAAAGGTAAAAAAAAATAGCCGTTGTTTGTTTTACTAGGTAAAAGGTTTATATCTAAAAATTTCTATGAAATGCCACAGCACGTAATTATTAATATATATATTATTATTACGTATACCATAATTTCTTTATATAATATTTTATATAGATTATAATATACTAGATATAATTATATATATCTATTATAATTCAACTTATATATACATAATATTTATATATATATATATATATATATTATATATATTATAATTTCCCTGGCGAAGAAAACACCATCCTTAATCGTTAAAGAGCTTCCTTTTAAATATGGAAATTTTACGTCCGTTAGAAATCAGATACCCATTATTATATATTAGTGTTTGTTTTATTTTAATTATATTATTCAATTATATTATTATTTTGATTTATAATTATCAATTTTGTAACTATTTATTTTAATCCTCATTATTATCTTATTATATTATTTAATTATATATATAATTATTATAAATTATGCTAAATTGCTACTGTAAACCTTTATCATATCACCATTACTGTAATTACTTCATTTCATTCGTAATGAGAATCTATTAATTATTATTATAAATTATTCAATAATATATATCATAATACATATATATAATTGATTATTATATTATATTATTAATTTATATTATTAATATATACTTACACTATTTAGATCTAAATTCATTATATTATTATATATTTTATTATTTTTATTATCTGCATATTTTATTTCTTTATACTGTTTAATAAAGTTTTTTTTTAAAAATTTTATGATATATGTTATATTTATTATTATTATTTATTATTATATTTATATATTAATTTTTATTATTTATTATTTATGATTATGAACTATTTTAATTCAAAGTATTTTGCTATTACGACAATTTTAATTATTATATTATTGTTAAATCTGAGCGCGCTCTATGCAAATAAAATAAGGCACCGATTGATTTAAACTCGCCAAATTTGTTCGAAGAAGTGCTAATTGATATTCGACATATATTAGAGAAATGGGAAAGCCAAGAAAAGCTTTTCTTTTTCCATTCTCTTTATATTAAATCATTGAGAGTCATACCAATACGACGATCACGACGTGGTATATGAGGTAGTATGTCTTTG
Organism: Trachelipus rathkii; assembly: GCA_015478945.1. NCBI lineage: Eukaryota > Metazoa > Arthropoda > Malacostraca > Isopoda > Trachelipodidae > Trachelipus > Trachelipus rathkii. Next base: position 3,749 of record JABUQX010083416.1, on the reverse strand, counting down.
GTCACTGAGAGTCCTGCAGCATGTAAAAAGAATTAAAACTGTATGAAACGCGTATATATATATGAGATAAATAGAGAGATATAGAAAGTAGAGAGAGAGAATTGAAATGAAGATTAGAGAGAGAGAGTAGAATGGTAAGCAGAAGAGAGAGAAAGAGAGAGAGAAGAGAGAGAGAGACTGAGAAGAGATGAGAGAAGACAGAGAGAAGAGAGGAGAGAGCAGAGAGAGAGAGAGAGATAGAGATCATATAACGATGAGAAGATGTAGAAGACGATGATCAGATAGATTATAACGATAGGAGAGGAGAGAGAGAGAGAGAGAGATGAGAAGAGAAGAGAGAGATGAGAAGAGAGAGAGAGTTAGAGAAGTAGAGAGAGAGAAGGAGAGAGAGAAGAGAGAGAAGAAGAGAGAGAAAGAGAGAGAAAGAGAGAGAGACGAGAGAGAGATTTCCTCAGAAGAAGACTGTACTATAACTCAGAATGTATAGGGTAGAGAATTAGAAAGCAGTGTGCGTGTTAGTTAAAACTGCATATTGATTAAGTGAAAATGATATGGCAACTACTTATACTCACTGTGACTAGAAAAATACCATGGATAATTTCCTTAATCGAGTGAAGTTGGTAGTATTAATAAAAACATCAAAGAACACATTACTTTACACGATCAAGAAAATTTATGCTCTTAATACCTACTTACAACTATAGATACAAATATAACATAAAAACAGAAAAACACCCCATGAACAGATTCAAGTGTGAGAATAGACGGTGAGATGAAATGTTTATCCGCTCAAAGAAATGGATGAGTCATTTCAATAAAGTATAAAAGGTAGTAATGGGGGTGTACTCATATATATGCTGACTATATGGTACTATATAGTATATATAGATTAGGAATCTAAAAAAATCATACTATATATATAAACGGTATATAATATAATATATATAATATACATACTAGTACCTATATACTATATCACGTATTAATACTTATAATCACTATATATATATATATATATATGTACCCTGAAACTATTTCATAAAATGATTATAAACTGAAAAAATATTATATTTCCTTAATATATATATTATAAATATTAATATTATTATAAATAATAACATTTAATTATAGACTCTTCTATTTATAAATCAATTATAAAATGTCTATACTTCCTGTCGAATAAAGCTCTGCCCGCGAGCGGTAGGTAGTTTATAATCTGGAAAAAAAAAACAAAATTTGTCACTATTTTATATAAATATATAATGTTATTTTAAATACTTTTCATATAGGGATTATTTAGTTTGAAGTCTCGAGAGGATATTAGTACTATTAAATTATTATATAGAACTATAATCATCCTGTGATATGTACTATTATATGTCTTTCAATTTTAAGTCGCTATAATCCTTAACTACTAATCACTTAAACCTAATACCTAACTCTTAATCCTAATAGGGGAAACAACTTAACCATAATCCTAACCTAGCCTAAGCGATTATTATTTGCTTGAGAGTTGTACGTTTTCGGTTGTGCGTTTTGATATTGCACTCAGTAGCTTGTGTCATGGCACTTATAATTACCAAGTACATCGCTCTCTCCCATTGGCGCGAGTTTTATAGTTTGACTGTTTCCATTCTGCCTGAGTGGCCGCACTGCGTAATTCTCTAATGAGTCAGTTTGAATTGCCAACAATACGTTATTAATTAACGATACGACACTTGAGCAGAATATACTATATTACTATATATACCTTAATACCAGCTCATATACTCATAACAAGTTTATTCAATTTCTTCTTTCTTGTGATAATTGACATCTTGCAACTGTTACTTATTCTAATTAGCCTGATTGATAAACTTCTTATTGTATTTTACTGTCATTTACTATATATATATATAATATACGTATTAACTTATAATATATTATATATATATATAATCTTAATTATATATATATATATAATTTATAATATATATATATTTATAATATATATTAATTATTATATAATATAATATATATATATATAGTATATATATACTATATATAATTTTAAATATAATAATATAATATTCAACTATATATATATATATATATATATTATATATATATACTATATCATATAGTTTCATCATATATATATATATATATATATATATATTAATACCTGTATATGTAATATTATATATATATACTATATTAATATATATATTAATATATTATATTAATATAATATTTAATTAATATATATGTAATTAATAAATATATTATTAACCTTATAATAAGCTTCTGTTGATCTACTCTATGATACCTACTAATTTTATACATAACTCTCATTAAACTTAAAAGGGATACAGTTAATATACGAATACCTATACCTAAACTTGAATCACGCTGCAGAGCAATGCAACCACTAAATATATATACCCATATGTAAATTATACACCATACTGAGTTGCAGAACAATGAGACATCTAAATATAGGTAAAAACTCCCTTTGTAGCTACATATATATATATATATACGTATATATATTAATATATATATATCTATATATATATTTATAATATACTTATATATTAATATATATATAATATACTATATTAATATATATGATATATATATATATATATATATATATATATTAATATATATAATATATATATATATATATATATATAATATATATTATATATATCTATATATAATATCATATAAATAGTTTAAATCATAAAACATGATATGTATAAAATTTCTTATGTATATCTTATAATGCATTATATATATAATTAATAAATTAATATATCATACTATATATAATTCTATAATTATAAAATTTATACTTTAAATATTTTGAAATTAATTCGCTAGAAATATATCGAGCCGACCAATAGTCGTTATAATTAACTATCTTGACTTTCTATAATATGTATCAGAGTAACGGAATAAGAGACGGAAACGCCTCACGTGCACCTAAATAACGACATTAAAAGATTTTAGAAAATTCTTTACTATCATTTATCGTTACAACAATACTAAATTTTTAATATATTATTATATTCATATATACTATAGTTACTATATTTGTAATACGTACACTTCTCAATTGAAAGTCTACAATCACCAAAATAAAAATCTGATTTCGAACCCTATATTATCTTATAGACATACAAACATAATATACATAATTAATTTAAAAATTTATACAAAAGGTTAACACATAACAAATAATGAAAATAAACAGAGGAATGTTTCTAAAATATAGTTCTGATTTATAATGAGTTAACAATTTTAGTTTTTTATATTTAGTTTTTATTGCGCAAAACAAGATTATAATATATACACTTATTAATAATATCGTAGTTTCTTTCTTCTTTCGTTTTCAACTCCTATACTTAGTGGATGCCAAAAAGTATGATCAAACAGTTAGAAGAACTATTAAGCTTAACTATTTGCTCCAGAATCACGGTTATAGTGATATATAAATATAAATCTATAGTAACATACTGTAGAAGTATTCAGTAGAATAGATCAGATAGAGAATAGAGAGATAGATAGATATGTGAAGAGAGATGATGAATAGAGAGTGACATATCGAGAGATAGTACTATATGATATAATAAGATAGAGAGATAGAGTATTACTTCCTCTTCACTCTCCTCATATCATCTTACTCTCTCTCCTTCATCTTCTCTTACTATATCCTACTCTCATCCTTTTATACCTCTCCTCTCACTCCAGTTTGTGCTCTG
>JABUQX010083415.1:5000-28807 GCA_015478945.1 Trachelipus rathkii | reverse complement strand
CCTCTCTCTCTCTGCTCTCCTCTCTCTCTCTCTCTCAATCAACTACTCATTCTCTCTCTCTCTCTCTCTAACATCTCCTATCCTTCTCTTCTCTCTCTCTCCTATATATAATATAATATAATATATATATATAATAATAAATATATAATATATAACTATATATATATATATATACTATAATATATCATATTATATATCTAAATTATACCTATATATAAATATAGTACTATTATATTAACGTGCAACATTCCCAGTTTCTTGAAATAGACCGCAAACCCCAATGCACACAACCGCAAAACAGTGAGTTGGTTGATTAGATCTCTAACCAATAACCGCCAAACATCTACAACGCCGCAAACCGTGTTATCCAATTCCTCCCGGCTTTAACTCTCCAACAACAAAGCAACGCGCGTTGTTCAGGAAGTTATCTTTTTAAAAAAATACTCTCTTATGCTATTAAAACTTTCTCTCTCTCTCATCTCTCGTACATCTCAATCTCTCTCTCTTCCTCTCCATCCTATCTCTCTCTCCTCTCTCTCCTATATATATAATACCTATATATAAAATATATTATTATATATAATATATAGTAATATATATATATCTATAATATACTTTTGACTATAGTATATATTATAATAATATAACTATTACTATAATAAGGCTATTCAGTGACGTACAATCAATTAGCTAAAATGTATATTGATAAAAAAAAAATAAAGTTCCCACTTTTAAAGTTTTTTTTTTTTCTTTTCGTTACTTATGTCCCCCAAGTATAAGGAAAAGATGCCAATAGTTTTCCTGCTTCATAAATAAACGAAAGACAAAAAGTTTTACCTTAAAGGAATATTAAATTTCTGTACGAATTCTAGAATTGATGTGTCATCTGCAAATTTTGAATGTACGGAACTGTCACAGTCGTAAAATTTATTTTTATATATAATAATAACTTTACCATAATTCACTTTGCATTGTTTAAAAAACATGCTTCTGGCACCTGCGCTCTTGTAGATTGTAGTTTAATCAATGAACAAGGCAGTTCAAGAAAAAACTATTAAAAAAAAGCCAGTTCTACGTGACCAAGTTCTTGCGCGGGACATTCAAACTGACAAAAGCGCGAAGAAAAATCTTAAGAGCGCGGTCACAAAAACAAAACACACACACACACAACACACACACACACACAACACAACACACACACACACACACACCACACACACCACACAACACACACACTCACACCACACCGGCCACACCACATATATCTAAAATATATATATATACATACATAAATATGTATACTTGAATTAAAAATTATACTTTAAGTACTACTAGTATTCATATCTTACAGAAATTTAATATGAAATGTGAGTATTTGGTAGTAATGCTTATACAAATAAGTTTTATATATATATAAATAACTATATTATACTATATATATAATATATATATATATAACAATAGTATATCTGATACATGTTAGCATAACATAAAATGTCATATATATATATATATTTACATTCCTACAATAGATAAATAATTTTAGGAAATTGCTTAGTTTTCAAAGTTTTCAGTTAAAGATTTTACCTTGGAAAACTATAGTCCTATCTTACTGGAATTTAAAATTAAATTTACTACACAAACGACGAATAACTAAAGAGAAACACCTTTAGGTCGGAAGGGAAACTTTAAAAATTTCCACCAGGGCGGAGGATTGGGGGAACAGTAGATGGTGGGCGTGGCACAATTTTGCAAGGGGGCGATTCCATCTCCCGTGCACCATGCTACTAAATAAACCAGTGTAAATTTTCACATTAAACGACCAGAAATATTTTGAAATTTTCAAGGTAATACATAATAATTAATAATAATAATAATAAATAATAATTAACATACCAATAATAAAATTAATAATAATAATAATAATAATATAATAATAATAACAATAATAATAATAATATATTAATTATTATTATATTATTATTCATTATTATTATATAAATTATCCTATTAATATATATTATTATTATATATTATATTTTATATATATTATTACTTATTATTATATCTATTTATTCATATATTATTATTATTCTTATTATTTTATTATTATTATTTTAATTATTTATTATTATATTATTATTATATTACATTATTATACATTATTATTAAACCAGTTATTATCTATCTTTATTCTCTCTCATTATTATTTATATAATTCTATTATAATAAGTGATGTAGTTAGTAAGTTAGGTACCCAAAAGTAGTAGTAAGAGTAGTAGTTTAGTAGCAGTAATTCAGTGAGTAGTTAGTTAAGAAATATTACGGAAACCATGGGAATTGATCCCCTTAAATAAATTTAGTTTTTAACCGCAAACCACAACCGAGGTTTGTTTGAAAAATTGCCCTAAGAACCGCAAAAAACCGCCAACCGCCGGCAAAGTTGTTTGAAAAAACAAATTTTAGGAAACCACAACCGCAAATAAAATTCAGAAACTTTTCTTCTCCATCCAAAAAAAAGCACAAACTTGTTATACTATAGCATCTACTATATATACTATATATTATAATATCATATATAATATATATATACTAATATATTATTACTATAATATATTATATAATATGCTTATAATAAATATACTATATAGTATATATATATTATACTATATATATATTATATAGTATATAATAATATATATTCCAGATCATTTCTACGACATTTCTAAGAATTAACCTTGCCACACTCTGAAATTAAAAATTTATGCTTAAGAATAACTTGGCAAAACTGTAAATGCCACCAGGACATTCCTAAGTTATATTTTTACACTTCTTAATTCTCATGAGTGGTTATAAAATTTGATAACACCTTCAGCTGTCTGATGCAGAAACACTGATTTTCTTGTACTAGGCATTACTAGTACTCCTTGTTCTTTAACTAGCTCTTTAGCTGCTTTGTTTGTTACTTTAAATTTTCTCTTGTCAATGAATTTCGTTTACTAAAGAACAAGAAAAGTCTCTTCTTTAAGCATTAACACTTTTATATTTTAAAGTTTATTTATATACTCTTTATATAATATAGTATATATATATATACTTATTATAATATAGCCTTAAATATACTATAATAATATATATACATAATAATTTATATACCTATATATATATAAAAATACTACGTTAATACTAATAAAATATAACTCCCGTTTTGGGATAATTCCAATCTATAGATTGTCCACACCCGTATTGAGGAGAAAAAATCCCCGACATTTTTTTTGAACAATGTGATTTTTTCACATTTTTTCCCAATCCATTCAAGAGACGAAAAAATGAACTGTGTTCCTGCCACAATCTTATTAATATATATATATATATTATATAATAAATAATATATAGTATATATATACTATAATATATATATATATATATATATATATAGTATATATATATATTTACTATATATATACTATATATTTATATATATACTACTTATATATATTATACTATAATATATAGTTATATATATAAAATTATATAAAAGTAAATGAAAATATATATGAAATTACGGTTTACGGTTAGAACTCCCCTTTCTCGTTAAAGGTTGTGATAAGCTTTGTTTTAAAGTGTTGCTTAGATTTACTCTGTGTTACTACAAAACTTATAATAACCTCAATTTACATTTTAAAAATTTCTCCCTCTCTCTCTCTCTCTTTATATATATATAATATATATATATATATATAATATATATACTACTCTATATAATATATATATATATATATAAATATATATATAGTATATATATATATATATTATAATATAATATATATATATAATATAGATAAATATATACTATATAATATTTATGAAGAACATTCATGTTCCATTATATCCTGTGACGTATATGGAATTAGCCGAAATTTTCAAATTTTTTTTCTAATTTTAGAGGTTTATTCTCGTTAACAAATTGGGTACAACACGCGCGCATAAGCGAAAAATTGAACTTGAATTTTTTCTGCTATATTCATTATCTAACTTTATAATTACAGCATGTTTAGATCCTGTTGAAATTTGTTAATTGAACAATGCGACAATGAATAAATATTAACCCACTAATATAAGGTTTGGTTTTTACGTTTAAGTGATGTTAAGTTATGTACGTCTAGGTTTGCATAGATTTAAATCTCTGCATTTTTTAATATTTTTAATAAGTACGAAGCTCATTTATTTACAAAACAAGTTTTATTTTGACTTTTATAAAAATTAAAAAATGCGTTTGACAATTATTATGCAGTCGATAAAATGGAATAAAAACTCCACTTCACAAGGATAATAGACAATGAATTCCATATATAATATACTAATATAATATAAACTATACTATTATATATATAATATATTATATAATATATATATATATTATATAATAGTATACATATATAATATTATTATATATAATATATACTATATAAGATATATAATATAATATATAAATACCTACGTTTATTAAATTACTTATATTTTAATTTCATTCGCCGGCCAGGACTCGAATCCCATCGACACAGCCAGCGTTTTTTCAGTTAGATTAGTATTAGGAAAGCCTCTGCAACACTTTGGTCCAACTACAAAAAGTTTGCTCTCCTACCAGCAGGGACGACGTCCCATCTACCCTTTCTCCCATGAATGTATATATATATAGTATATAAATCATTATATATATTATACCTTCATATATATATATATATATAGTATATATAATATATATATATATATATATATTATATATAAATATATATATTGTAAGTAAATACATTATCCACGCGTATAGAGAAAATTTAATATTTCTTTCGAAATACACCGATTTAAATTCCATATCTAAATTCCTCCTCATGCCAAGAAGACGCAAAAAAACCGTTACGCTCATTTAATTAAAATGCTACGTTGCGGTCATTTTACTATATATATATATATATATATATATAACTAATATACTAGATATAGTAACATATACTACTAATATATAATATATATATACATATATTATATATATAAACTACATATATATCATAAATATTATATATATATATACTATATATATATATATATACTATATATATATAACCTATAATAATATATATATTAATATAATATAATATATATATATTATACACTGATACTACTCTGTCGACCTATATATATTATTAGTATATATATATATATATTATATTAATATAATGTAATAATATATATATATAATATACTATCATATATATATAACTACTATAATTATAAATATATATATTATTATATATATATATATATATATAAAATATCAAATATATATATATATATAAAAATAAATATAAAATATATAATAATATATAAAATAATAATAATATATATATATATATATAATCTATATATTATATATAATAATATTATATAATATATAATATATATATTATATATATATCATATATATAAACTATATATATACTATAATATTATATATACAATATGATATATAATATAATATATTATATACTATAAAATATATATATATATATATTATTATTATAATACTATTATATAAATATTAAATTAATATATATATATATATACCTATATACTATGTTACACTATATATTATATATATTATATATATAATTTACTATATATACTATAGTATATATATACTAATATATAATATATATATTCATATATATAATATATAATAATGATATATTATATAATATATATATATAAATATAAAATATATATATATATATATATATTAATATAAATATATAATATATACTAATATATATAATATTAAAAATACCTATATACTATATATATATATATTATATTAGGAACAAAAAAACATAGTATATATATATATATATTATATATACTATATTATATATATATATATATATATATATATATATAAGATTAAAATCTTTGGGAGGAACATATACATACAAAATAAGATACAAATGTGATAATTAAAATAAATTTCAAATACTACTATTAAGAACAAAAAAACACCGGTAAAAAATATATTACCCCAGATTTATGGAAGGAGGGGAACGGAAAAGTTAATTTTTAGACGGACCCCTTTCATACCCTCGTCTTATCAACCACATTTGGATTTTTTACCATGCGTACTTATTTTCATCTATGAAGAAACATTACTTTATAACAATATTATTATATATACATATTTTAATACTCAATTTCGCCCGAAAAAGTTGTCAGAATAAGATTATATATAATTATTAATATTATCTCCTTTTAACAAGATATCGACCATGAAACAAAAAAAAGAAAACTTCATTTTCTGATCTTCATTGTATAACTTTAAGTTCGTCTTACATCTCAGGAATGAATGTTTCATAGATCCAGGGAATTTCTCAGTAATTATGCACATGCTCAGCAACCTATTAAAAGAAGGAAGAAGATAATTAAAATCTTTCGCAGCCTCATAGAAAAAAAAAGAAACAAGTTTTTCGAATCCCTATCCCATCGATCACACTGAATAGGAAAAATAATTAAAAAGTTTTACGCTTCTTCTTTCCTCACTTTTCATAGATCCTCGGAATGATTTCTGCCTTTTTATTACTAATCAGTAATCCTTTACCTTTAAATTTAATCGACAAATTAATTTAAACCCCTTTAAAAAAATTAAATTATTTTCCATATTTGTAACATTGTATTGAAAAGTGATCCCAAAATGGATCGTGATTATCACAGATACCCTTACGCCTCTGTTTGACCGCATTATTAAAATTTCTTTCTGAATATTCTATTCATAGTTAATCCCCAACATTGTCCCAACATATAGAAAATCTACAATAGGATTGCCCTGAAATGCCCTATGGCGAAACAACCCAGTTTCTGATCTTTTACTTGTCCCAAAATTGAGGCGACATTTACACAATTTCTTTAATTCTGCAAATTATTCATAAAGAGTAAACTAAGTTATCAAATAAATTCTATTAATATTTTAGTGCTCTCTTAAATTTAATTATTTTAAAGAACTAATTTGATCAATTTAATATTTTCAAATAAAAATTTTAGACCTAAACAATTTAGATAAAAAAAATATATTTTATAAAATTACCCACAAAGCTATTTTACTAATAATATTATATATATATCACCATATATATATATAATATTATGGAAATAATATATAATACTTTCATAATTACTAACACAATTATATATATAAATATAACCCTAATACAACTATAGTATATATACTACCATATATATATATATTATCATAGTGATAAATATATAATATATATATATATATATATAATAATAAATATATAATACATATATAACTATATATAATATATACTATATATATAATATATAACATACCCTATAATTGCGTGTATGCTTAGCTAGTTTTTTTCTTGCTTTAATAAAAATAAAATAAAAAGAACCGATTTCTGATCTGGATACCTTGCAAAGTTCTGGATTTACAACATCCCCTTAGTTCAAATTCTATTTGTCTTACTCCTCAAAACTTAAAATTAAAGGCAAACTATTACTATATATCCATATATATATATATATATATACTATATATACATATATATCAATATATAAATAAACCTAATTATAATATAACTACCCCTAACTTATTATATATATGTATAAAAAATATGGTCGTTGCATGAATATAATATTAACTATATATATATATAATATAATTATAATATATATATATATAAATAATAATCATATCAAATTAAAATATTATAATATTATATATATATAATATATATATATAATAAACAATAATTATATATAATAAATAAAATATAAAATCCATAGTATACACAATAATAAATAATAAAATATATTAAATAATAATATGACGTCCAAATATTATCACGGCCCCAAAGTAAAGCCAAAATTTAAACCAGTTTGTGTGTTACCTTCACTCCAGACATGAAACACCGACCCGCTTTCTAGATTTGCACCCCAAGAGACATCTCTTCATAACAAAATGAGCATTCATCTGGAGATAGCATTTCCATTTCGCCCAACATTCCACCTAAATAATAACACTGAGCATATTCACCCGATTGTCCGTTCAGTGAGTGTGTTTCAAACCTCACAACACAAAATTTTGTCGTTAAGCCTCTTAATCTTCGAAGAGGATTATTTATTTCTCCCAAGCTTATCAGTACAATAAAGTCAAGTAAAGCAAAGTGAAAATGTAAGTTAGTTTTACTTATGAGTAACATTCTTCATGACTTCGAGTTGTGACTCCAAATTGCTCCCAATTGCCATCTCACGACGCGTTGCTGCTGAGTTAACTCAGATTCTTTCAACTAATCACAAAAAGTTTACATAAAATTTTTTTTAACAAGTCCCAACAACCTGCATTTATATCACCATTTTGTTCAAGTGTTTAATTTACTAATGTGAATAATTTATTTTTAATAAATGAGGGTGAATAGTTTTATATTATTATAGGCGAAGGTGAATGCTAAAATATACGGTTCCATCTATATATATATATATCATATTATTATAAATATACTATATATATATATACCTATATATATTATATATATATATAATATATATATATATATATATAAATATATAATATATATATAAATGAGAAAAAAGGAAAAAACTAGAATTAGAGAGGAAAAAAAATTTATAAAAGACCTTTAACAAACTGAAAATAATACTGAATACACAAATGAAAAAAAAAACAAGTAAACCTAATACAAAGGAAAAATGAAACCTATAGAATTTAAGAGAGAGAGAAGAGAGAGACAGAGAAGAGAGAGAGAGAGACGAGAGAGAGAGAGACGAGAGAGAGAGAAAGGAGAGGAAAGAGAAGAAAGAGAGGAGAGAGAGAGAGAGACGAAGAGAGAGGAAGAGAAAAGAGAGAGAAGAGAAAGAGAGAGAGACTGAAGAGAGAGGACGAGAGAAAGACGAGAGACCCGAGAGAGAGAGACTCGAGAGAGAGCAGAGAGAGAGAGAGAGAAGAGAAGAGAGAGAGTTTTAAAAAAATTTAAAAAACAAAAGCGTCACGTTTTCATTTTATTAATCCAATCAATTTAAAAGGTTTCATGTCTGTGCTTCTGATGACCTTAAAAGATGCCACGTTTTTTTACATGTTGGAGATAATAAGCTTTCTGCTCGCTGTGCTATGTTCAAAAAAAAAAAATCAAGTGGATTTTGGAATTTTCCCTTATTTTTCCTTATGTTCACATATTTTAAGAAATGTAAATATTTTTATTTGCAATTTTTGAAATTGTTGTTTGAAAATTTCTTCAAAACAGGTTTAATTATATATAAAAACTTATTTTGTTAAACTTTCATAAATATATTTAATGCTAATGAATTAATTTTGATCATGTTTGAAGATATAGTTAAAGGAAAAATTGAAAAAACAAAAAAAAAAAAAAAAAAAAAAAAAAAAAAAAAAAAAAAAAAAAAAAAAAAAAAAAAAAAAAAATTCCTTTTAATAGTTTTATAGAAGATATCAATTTAAAATGTTCTTTTTAAACAAAGGGATATTCATTTTCACACACTGTAAATAAATTATTATAATGGTTTAAATTATATATTTATTTCCTCACTACTTAATAGTTCTACATAATATGCTATAAAAAGAGGAGAGCTCGGAAACAAAGAGGTGCAAGTTTTTTGTTTAAGAAAAGAGAGATTGAAAATTGATTTTCTTCATAAAATCATATGTTCATAATGAATTAAATTTACCACAGCAAAATCAGATCCGCTGAATTTGCTACCTCATTGGCTTAAATCAGTTTGATAATTAAGGCATCCCTCGCTGCACTTATCTCAATTATACTATTCTAATAAAATATACAAAATAAATAGTATATATATATAATACTATATATCATACTATATATATTATATATATACTATATATATATATATCTATATACCTCATCTATTATCATATTACCCCTATATATTACGTATATATATATACCTATATCCATCCATTACTACTAATACATATTTCATGCTGGGAATTATAACATTTACTAAATAATAGTTAATAATTATTGATCATTAAAAACAAAACTATAACTATATAAGAACCAAGAATACTTTATAATAATAATAATCAATTAATAAATAATAATAATAATAATACCATAAAAATAAAATAATAAATAATAAATCAAATAAATAATAAATAATAAATAAATAATAAATAATAAATAATAAATAATAAATAATAAATAATAAATAATAAATAATAAATAATAAATAATAAATAATTATAATAATAATAATAATAATAATAATAATAATAATAATAATAATAATAATAATAATAATAATAATAATAATAATAATAATAATAATAATAATAATAGGTAAAGAGGAGGACACCAAAATCGATGCTTTCCCAGAATTCTAATATTGGTCGGATTTTATGAAGTTTAATGTAATTTATTAGTGGAGATTTCATTAATAATTAAACTAAGCCTTAGTTTTAAAATAGTTGAACAAAATAAAAGAATTATTATTAATAATAACATTTTAATAATAATATTCAAAAGAAAAAAATATGAAAAGTAGATTCACAGGATTGATTTTATTGTTATTGAAATCTGGCAACCCATCAAATTTGGTGTTTTAATCTTTATCTGACCCTGTCTACAACACACAGATACACACACAACACACACACACAGACACACACAAACACACACACACACACACACATATAATATATTATATATATATATATATATATATATATATATATTTATATATATTACTATATATTATATATATATATACTTATATATATAATATATTAAAAGTAAGTCATTTACTTGTCTTATTTATATATATATTATATATAAAATTATATATATTATATTTGATATACATATATATATATATATATATTAATATATTATATATATAATATATACTATATATTTGATTATTTCTATTATAAATAAATATTTATTATTATTATATATTAATTATAATAATATATATAATATATATAATTATTATTTATATATATATATATATATATATATATATATATATTATATATGGAGCAATGTTCCTAAGTGGTTTATAAAGAGAAATGGAATTGTTAGATTTTTGATTTGAGGAGAGGGGGGGGGGGGGGGGTTTTTTCATAAATTTCCCATTGGGTTATCAAGAATGGAATGTTTAATTTATTCCAACACAAGGCCCACCGTTATATTTACATTATATTTTGTAAGTTTGTTCAAGGCACAAGCTCTGCTGCGCGGCAGTGTGTTATTTGGAGGCGGCGCTTCAGGCAAGGTGGTCGTTCATGCGATGTACGGCAACCTGCTGTGCATGCTACCCATGGTATTGGTTTAGTCTAAGTTTTCAATGTAACCATAAATACCTAATGAAAGAATTAATTTTTACAAGATAAATAATTTTGAAAATGTAAAAAAAAATCCATTTAAGAAGTTAATAAAATGTACGCAAAATCGATTTTCCAAACTTTCTAATTTTTAATTTAATAAGTAAAATCTCTTATTCTGATTTTTCCCTTGGATCATAAAAATGGCATTTCATTTGTTTTTTCATTTAGGAACATTTACCTATATATTATATTATATATATATAGTATATATATATTTATATATATAGTATATATATTTATATATATATATATATATATATATATTATATATAATTACTATAATATAATAGATATATATATATATATATAATATGACTATTCTCAGCATCATCTCATTACCTCCATGTCCCAATTTGGGTTGAGGCTGATCGCATAACGGAAAACAGAAAATGAATAAAATATGAGGGCAAGTAGAAAAGAAAGCCCCCACTCCGCCCCCCCCCCTACCGTTCCATTTATCACCCTTAAGTTCAACTCGTCTAGTCAGAAAATCTCACTCCAAATTTCACGAGACTGCAACGGCCCTTCACTGTTGTATTCTCGTCAGTGGGGTTCATCCCTTGGAGCAACCCCAACCATACCCCTCACTAAAACCCACCATTCACCCTCGTGCACCTTCTTTGTCTTGCCAACGCACATCCATCCTCAGGCTTCTTTCACTGATTCAATCACACTTTTTCTTCGGTCTCCCAGTATCGATCGATTCTCAGCACACTCACCCCTATATCCTATTAACCAACCGACTATTAATTCATCTTTTCATATGATCACACCATTTTCATGCTACTCTCGCTTATTTCTCTCAATTACGCATTTCTTCACACACTCAACTCCTTAAGCGTTCATTTCCTCATTTTTCATTTCTTCCAAACCAAAAAACCTATCATCCCATACTAGTAACCATGATTAAATTGCACATTATATCATATACCTCTTATTCCAGAATTGTCTCACTACCATATACTAATCAGCGTAACCATTTTAATGTAAAACCCTGGCGCCTCAAGATTTAGTCCCTTACATCCACCCAAGATTTAATTGCACCGTCACCTTCCTAAATCACATTTCCTAATACAGGAAGTTTATCGATTCCTACAACTCGCATCCCTACTAATAACTAAAGACACTATTGTTCCAGTGCTCACCATTTTAACATACTTCACACGGGACACCATCACTATACCATATCTTACCTTATATACATTTACTTCAACCCTCCATTACCACCTGAACTCCTTTAACATATTAATATACTACATGAATTATCATGTATTACATACTATTATGTGTGTGTGTGTAGTGTGTGTTGGTGTGTAGGTGTAGGTGTAGGTGTAGGTGTAGGTGTAGGTGTAGGTGTAGGTGTAGGTGTAGGTGTAGGTGTTGGTGTAGGTGTGTGTGTTTGTGAGAGAGAGACTCGACTTTGATTGAGAGTGGAGGTGTTGAAACCAGAATGGAAATTAAAAAGAGAAGCACTAGAAAGAAGATTAGTAAAAGTAAGAAATTCTGAAAGGCTTATTTTAAAAGGTTTCTGAGACGAAAATATTTTTTGAATGTATCGTTAATCAAGAGTTTGAAGTAAAAGGCAATGCTATTTTTTTTTTTAATTACGATTAGGATTTTAATTTTAAAATTTTAGATAAATTGTTTTTATAATTATAATCTGAGATAGAGAAGCAACAAATATTTCGACTACATTTCTTTTTGAATTTTTAAATTTAAAAAAATAAAAAATTAAAACTTAATTCTGGTAAAAATGAATTTGGAGTTATTGATACAGTTGAATCTTCAAGAGGGCGACAGGCCTAGCAACCCGGCTTTTCATATTTTGCTTGAAATAACTCAGGGACTAGCCTCTGGTATCAGAGATACTGGCAAACTTATTCTTCTGGTTTGGAAAGCAAAAGAAGAAAAGAAGATTTTAAAGTCAAGAATGATGTCATAAGCTCTTTATACTGACAGGGTGACGACACCCTTCATTTTAGAAGATAATATTAATAATATTAATATTAAAATATTAATATTAATATTAATATTAATATTAAAATATTAATATTAATATTAATATTAATATTAATATTAATATTAATATTATATTATATTAATATTATTATTTAATGTTAATATTATTTATATTAATATTTGGTATGCCCAACAATTAAACATTTAATGTTAATATTATTTATATTAATATTATATTTAATATTAATATTAATTTTAAATATTCATATTACTCTTATATACTTGATTTAATATTGATATAATATTTATTAAATTAATTTATTAATAATTATTAATTAATATTAACATTAATATTAATATTAATAATATTATTATTATTACTATTTATGTTTATGTTTATGTTTATGTTTATGTTTATGTTTATGTTTATGTTTATGTTTATGTTTATGTTTGTGTGTTTGTGTGTTTGTGCGGGTGTGTGTTTAGGTGTTTTTAGGTGTGTTTGTGTGTTTGTGTGTTTGTGTTAATGTTTGTGTTAATGTTTGTTGTTAATGTTTATGTTGTTAATGTTTATGTTGTTATGTTTATATTGTTAATGTTTATGTTGTTAATGTTTATGTTGCTAATTTTAATGTTGTTAATGTTAATATTAATATTGTTAATGTTAATTAATATTAATATTGTTAATGTTAATGTTAATATTAATATTAATATTAATATAATATAATATTTATTAATATTAATATTATTAATGTTAATGTTAATATTATTATTGTTAATGTTAATGTCAATATTAATATTGTTAATGTTAATGGTAATATTAATATTGTAATGTTAATGTTAATATTAATATTGTTAATGTTAATATTAGAATTTTTTAATGTTAATGTTAATATTAATATTGTTAATGTTAATGTTAATAATATATTGTGTATGTATGTATGTATGTATGTATGTATGTATGTATGTATGTATGTATGTATGTATGTATGTATGTATGTATGTATGTATGTATGTATGGCCTCCGGTAGCTCAGTGGAAGACCAACATTCAAAAACCCGATAAACCCAGGATCGTAACTGGTCGGTTGGGAGAATGTGCGTTATTCTCTCCTTAGACTTACCTTCTTCCTTCTACTCAGACCTAAAAACGAGTACACCTCCTCCTTTAATAGGGCCCTGCCCGTGAGTGGTGGTGTCAGCTGTAAAAATATATATTATAATATATATATTTTAATAGAATAAATAGTTTTTAATAGATTTTTAAACAACAATTAATAGTGTATATATATTATATTAATATATATAATATTTATGTATATATATATATATATATTTATATTATAATTCTTATAATTATATATATATATATATTATATATATATATATATATTATTATATATATAATATAGTATATTATATATATAATATATATATAAAGGAAGCGGTGATAACCTTATATACATTAATCATTTTACTTCAATGTAACGCAAATATCATTTTATAAAGTATAAATTTGCATTACTAATACGTATGTAGTAAGAAAAGAAATAAAAAATATGCAATATATTAAAAATTGAACAAATTTGTCTAGGGGGCCCTACTGGGGGGGAAAAATTAAAATTTTTAAAGCTACGTTCCTTACAACTTTAAACCCATTTAGGGACCATTTGAACTAAAATCTCCCCCCCAAAACTTTAACCCCAATCAGTCGACCAGTCCTCCCACGCTTTAATAAATTACCCTTCAGCCCCGTATAATCTTTTGTCTTGTTCTTTTTGAGAAATTTCTAAGGAAAAAATATATTTTCAAGAAAAAATATTGAACATTAATAACAAGCCATTTGAGTTTATAATTCTGAAATCAAGCACTTAGACAGAAAAAAATTTCATTCATATTTTTTTTATTCTTGTTTTGATAAATTGATTCCTTGTTTCAATCACAGTTAAAAAAAATATATATATTTTTTTTATTTTTTATAAATTTTGTTTCCTTTTACGATTTTTTATCTTTTGTTTTCATATTCAATAATATTACTAAAACTATTATATATAATATAATATTATATATATATGATATTTATATATATATTATAAATATTATATATTATATTTTATATATATGTATATATATATATATATATATTATATATATTTATATATATATATATATATATATATTATAATCTTGTATCCTTGTGTTTTATATATTTAAATAGAAAAGCAAACCAAACAAAAACACCGCACCAAATTAAAAAGACAAATACAGCAAATATACTTATATATATATATATATATAATATATTATATTTAATTATTATTATATATATTATATATATTATATATATATTATTATATATATATATTATTATATAATTATATATATATTATATATTTATAATATTTTATATATATTTAATATATAAAAATATAATATTATATTAAATAAAATATAATATTAAATATATTATAGTTATTATATATATATATATATATATATATATATATATATATATTGTTGAAGAGTACGTCATCATGACTGGATTACACATCGTCGTTATGCAGAAGAGTTGGTACCTCCGAAGGTTATATCTAAGATTGTATTGTTCATATCATTGTATTCTATTTTATCTTAATAATATACTTACTTACTTGCTATCCAATCTAGTAATGGGACTTGTGTATATAATGTGTTTTGTACATATTAAATGGTGGTTTGTTAACTAAGTATTCGCAACCTCTTTCTATGATATTTAGCAATTGGGTATGCAAAGTGAACTACGATATTTGGACTTCTAGCATGGTAGCAGAGCGTAGTTAGTTAGTTACTAAATTACTACGTTGCTGCTTTGCTACTTCTTTGCTACTTAAAGATTGATTAAGTTAAGTTACGATACTAAAACAAACATCGGATACAGAAATAAAACTGTATCGGCAGTTCTACTGGAATAGCGTATCAACCCTACAAAAGGATAACTATGAATACTTTGGTGTATCAATGCGCAAGCTTCTATTCAAATTAGAAGCGATTATGGGAATACAGTCAGTGATGAAAGAAAAGACCAGGAATTCATCAGAAGCTCACAATGGGATTCGTATCGATGTAAAGGCTAAGTCAGAATTTATTACTATATAATTCACATCGGAGTTGAAACAAATTAAAGATTGTGAATTTTCAAATCAAGTTTGGGGAAAATTAAAAGGTATTTATCAATCAAGGAATCCTGCGCGTTAAGGCAATGTTGCCTAAACAACTAACTCTTAGTAAGCTAAAAGCCGATGAAGATGTAAAAGGTTACTTGGATAGTTTCTTCGACGCCGTGAGTAAATTGCGTGAGTTGAAAATTGATATTCATGGGGATATGTTGAGTATACTATTATTATATAGTTTGCTTGATGAATACAGTAACTTCAGATGGGCAATGGAAAGTCGAGACGATTGCCTGACGGTCCGAAATTCTTACGAGTGAACATTATGGAGAGAGTAAGATTAGGAATCAAGTTCTTAATACATACTAGGATGGATGCTTATGGTAACCACAAAGAAAATTTTAGAAAAATGTCACGAAAAGCGACCATGTGCGATCAACATGTAGATTGTTACAATTGTACTTATTTTGGCATATAGCATCAAAGTGTAGAACTAATTGTCAAGAAACGAACCTGAAGAAAATAGCAATCACGTGGTTTTATCTGCGAGCACAGATGAATATGTCGCCGTGAAATGGTGTTTAGATAGCGGATCAACTGCGCATATGTGTTCAAAAGATAAGTATTTTACCGAATTAAGTACTACTAAAGATTTGAAAATTAGGTTAGCAGACTCATCTGAAACTTTTATAAATGCCCTCAGGCAGTATTAATATAAAAAGTCAACTAGGAAGAGAAATTAAAAACGTTAATATAAATGAAGCTCTTTACGTGCCAAATTTACATACTAATTTACTATCTGTCTCAAAGATGACCGATAAAGGATGCAAAGTTGTTTTTTCACAAGATAATGCAAAAATATATGGCAAAGACGGAAAACTTTTATTGATAGCTAATAGAAAAAATAACCTATATTATTTGCAAGAAAAAGCTTCAGTAGCATCTTGAAATTAAATCTTCTGATATAGAGATTTGGCATCGCAGATTTGGTCATTTAAATATTGAAGATTTAAAAAGTTTAAGAAATAAACATTTGGTGCACGGATTAAACTTTAAAACTTCTGATATGCCTAACTGTGAAACATGCGTAAAAAATAAAATGACTCAATTGCCTTTTAAAAAGTCTCATCGCGAAAGTACAAAACTTTTAGAAATTGTTCATTCCGATATATGTGGACCGTTTCGAATTCCATCACTCGGAAATCATAAATATTTTATCACTTTCATAGATGATAAAAGTAGATATACTGTTGTAAAATTCTTGAAGAATAAAAGTGAAGCTTTGGAAAAATTTAAAGAATATAAATTATTCGTAGAAAATCAGTCGGGTGAAAATATAAAATATTTTCAAACTGATAATGCTTCAGAATTTCTTTCTCATGATTTTTCAAAATTTCTAAGTGAGAATGGCATTGGAAGAAGACTTAGTGTTCTATACACGGCTCAACAAAATGGAATTTCTGAGCGCCAAAACAGAACGTACGTTGAAATGGCAAGATGTCTCCTCAGTGAATCGAACCTACCACATAAATTCTGGGCAGAAGCTATTTTAGCTGCAAATTATTTACGTAATAGATGCCCCTCCAGTGCTTTAAATGGGAGTGTACCTGTTAATATATGGACTGGAAAGCGATGCACAGTTTCGCACTTACGCATTTTTGGTACGAAAGTTTATTTTATGAATAAAACACCGGGAATGAGTAAATTGCAACAAAGATCCAGGCCAGGAATTTTGCTTGGATATTCAGAAGAGAGTAAGGCATATAGAATATGGGTTCTTGAAGAAAGGAAAATAGACTCTTATATAGCCCTCGGGACGTAAATTTTTCCTCGAGAAAATTGTACACAGAACATTATTTCCGGATCTGAGGAGGTTGATGAATAATGGAAATAGTCCCTTTAATGACTCTTAAAAATGATCCTGATGAAGATCCTGAAGATGCACAGAACAGCATCGATTTCGGAGGATGATGCTACATTTGCTCCTCGAGGACGAGGAGAGACCGAAAGATAATGCAAACTGGTCAACGTGGACGTCCAAAGAAAATTTATCAACCTGCTTCAAAGATTGGTGATAAAGAAGACAAAATGAGAATCATTTATTGTTAGCAAAGGACTAGGATTTAGAACATGCGGAATTGTGAAATCTTGGTCATATGCCGAGAGGGGGTGTTGAAGAGTCACGATCATCATGACTTGGGATTAACATCGTCGTTTTATTGCAGAAGAGTGGACCTCCGAAGTTATTATCTAAGATGTATTGTTTCTATCATTGTATTTCTATTTATTTCTTATTAATATACTTACTTTGCTTATCCATCTATAATGACTTGTGTTTTTATATGTTGTTTGTACATATTAATGGTGTTTTGTAACTAAGTATGTCGCACCTCTTCTATGATAATTTAGCAATTGGTTTTGCAAAGTGAACTCGATATTTGGACTTTCTAGCAATATATATTTATATTATATATTTATAATATTATATATATATATATATATATTATATAATATTTATATATATATATATATATATATATATATATATATATATATATATTATTTATATATATAATATTTATATTAATATAATATTATCAGAGGCAACTCCTACGGCTCGTGCAACTCGTGCTCGTCACGAGTAACATAATAGAAACGGGACCGATTTTTGCAAATTCATATGTTCGATAAATTCTCTTATTTTTTGCGAAAGTTGGTCAAATAAATGAAAATTATTACATAAATAAAAATAAATAGATTATAAAAAATTGAACGAAAAAGTAAGAAATAATCCCTATCAAATAACGCTTTTAACCATTAAAATGCGGCCGTTCGTGCCCAATCGAATACGGAGATGGTGTCTGGTGGAATTAGAGCATAAAATTGTTACTAATAACTATGTTTATAAAAATATCTTTTATGAATTACTATACATAATGTATATTATTTTATATGAAATATTTATTAAACAAATAATTTAATAAGAAATTTCATAAAATACTTAAGAATAATGGAAGAAAAGAATAACTTGAAATATTATTATAGCTAATCATGGAATCAACTATAACTTAAAGAAAACGTTTTAGATAGGAATAGCTCAAGTATATATATATATTATACTATATATATATATATATTATATATATATATATAAATTATTATTATATATATATACTATATATATATATATGGCGGGTGGCCCGGACTGCATTCCTCCCCGAGTTTTGGGGAGTGTGCTTCTTCTTAGTGACCCACCCCTCGTTCAAATATATTCTCTATGCCTCAACTAGCACTTTTCCTCAGTGTTGGAAGCACGCATATGTCCAACCTATTCCGATAAAATTAAGCCGCTCTGATCCTTCTAACTATTATTGACCTATAGCTCTAACTTGTATTTTATCTAAGATCTTTGAAACCCCTCTCAACCTCTCACTTCTTAGCCTTTGAAATCTACATTCCTCTTTCCGATTGCGTCGGCTTTCGGCGCTCCGGAAGTCATTGCGATTCACTTTCCTATCTAACAGTTTTATGGGTTTTTCCGCCCTTAGGAACACGGGGACTTGCGTGGTGGTGCTTGACAAATCCAAAGCATTTTATGGCTGGGTAGGGCACTCGTCACTGCTCTCCAAGCGCCCCTCCTTTGGGTTTCCTCCTTCTCTTTCTTACTTATTTCTAGCTTTCTTTCAAATTGGCTCAATATCCGGCTGTTGTTGATGGGTGACTTCTTCTTTTTCATGTTCAATAGTGGTGCTTCAAGATTCGGTCTTTAATCTATGCTTTTATTCCTGCTTTTCCATAATGATCTTTCTCACTTGCACATTTAACTCTCACCCATATGCTGATGACTCGACTCATTTCAATTTGCTCCATTACCTCTACGAATTGCCTCTCGTCTACATCTTTCCGATTCTATTCTTGCTGATCTGGATAGGAATTTCCTGGTGGGGTTGTCTCAACCTTGTGAAATTTAATTCTTTAAAAACCCAACTTCAACAAATCTCCATCTCTAAGAACACCTCTACTTTACCTATCTCTTTCGACCGGTTCTACTCGTCTCTCCTGATTGGACAATATAAACATCCTTGGCCCTTAATAAAACAAAAAAAAAAAATGTCTTGGAAACCTCACATCACAACGGTTGCTAGGGTGGCCTCAAAGAAACTGGGAGCTCTGTTAGACTGCGAGACTTTATTTCCTCTTCTCAGTTGCTCCAGCTATTCAAGGGTCTCATCTTCCCTTGTATGGAGCATTGCTCTCATATTCTGGGGGTGTTATGTATTAACCTGGGCTTTGATAGGGTCAAGTCAAAAGCCAAATGGCTTGTTAAACTGTTCTGTGCTTTTTAGTTCCTTGAACCTCTATCTTTGTGGCGCGAGTTGGTGCTTTATCTCTTTTATATAGAGTACCGTAGCGGGCTTGTGCTCGAGGGAACACTTGACCGCTTGCGTACACCACCTCTTTAAAACGCCCTCATAGCACAAGGGGTTGCTGTGTCGGCCACATGAGTTTTGCTGTTTATTCAATAGAACTCCAGCAATAGTTCGCTGAGGTGATTCCTTCTTTCCTTCACCTCTGTTGCTGTTTTTGTGGAATTCTCTTCCATTTCTGTGTTTCCTACTCAATTTAATGCTCCCCCACTTTACATGCCTGGTCATGTGTCACCTGAGTAATTTTGCCGTTCGATGGAATTTTTTGAGGCACTATCAAAACTCTCTTCTTGAAAGGGCTCTACCCGTGCGCGTTCATGACAACTGTAAATAATAATATCATATATATATATATATATTAGATTATATATATATAGTATATATATTATTAATTATTAATATTTTATATATATATATATATATATATATTATATTTATATATTGTGTTTTAATCTTGTGAAGTGTGGACGTGTTTTTAAAAGTGCTCCTTGTCGAATGTTTATCTTTATTTTATTTTATCGTAATTATTATGTTGTGCTGTATAGTGAAAGTGTATGTGTATTTTTATCAATCATTATTGTTTTATGAAAGCTTTATTAATTCTATCTAGGTAATTATCAATTTTATTCGTTTCCGGCGGGGGGGCTCTGCGATTGTATCGTTTTAAAGTTAAGTTTAGTTAATTTCTTATTTTTTATTTTAGTTTTGGGTTAACCAATTTTAATTTACGAATGTAGGTAAAGTTATTAAGTTAGTTTTATTTTTTCAATTGCTACAGTGGCATGTGGTTTATTTAATTTTAGTTCTTAATTTTTTTTAGGTCTGTATTTTATTTTGTTAAATTTTATTTTTTTTTATTCCGTTTTCTCCTTTTTGTTCTTGTTTATTCTTATTTGCGCGTTGTGTGTGTGTCAGTGTGTGTGTGTGTGAAAGGATGGTAGGTTTGCGAGGGCGCGGGCTTTACATAAACTTTACCAACATCCGTGGCTTAAAATCTAACTCTGCATCCGTGGATATCACCTCACTAACTCTATTCCTAACCTTTTGCTCTGGTCTGAGGACTCAGTGGCTAAGAATTCATCTTTACTCGTTTAATGTTTTCCAACTATACTTATTTATAATTTCCGTCTGAAGTGGTGGAGTGTGGCCTATGTAAACATTAAATACTCACTGTAATCGTCTCGTGTCATCTCGAATCTCTAACTTCGATGCTCTGTGGCTTCCAAAATCTTTCTTCCTTCTACTACAAATAATCTTGTGCTTCTGCTACTGTTCTCTAACAGAACAGATTTTCACTCTTTTTTTGAATATCTTACTACTTCACGAGACTGTTATATCTTTTTATCCAAATACTGAGGTCCTCTATTAGGGGTTGTTGTAAGATTTTCCAATGTACACAACACTATATGGTTGGGGTCCTCTCATACTGATTAAGGTGGGGAGGAGGCCGATCATTCAGCATTTCTTAACGATCGGCAGCAACTAATCATAAAGAACTACACCACATTCCGGATCGTCCTAACAATTCTTGAACACACATTGACCCTATGTTTCACACTCAGTCCTTCTCTCTATAATACCACTTACCTTCCTCCTATTGGTAAATCTGACAACCTTATACTCTTTAACTTTAATACTTTCTCTCCAACGCTCCATCCTGCCCTATGCGTTTTTTTCTGGCATGATCGGGGTGATTTGGGGGGCCTTGGCGTCGCTTCTTACGCTAACCTATAATTGAGAATGACTGCTTGACTTCTGATGCGCTCGGGTTCTGCACTAAGGTGGGAGCTGTGTAATCGGTGACGGGATGAGCAGGTTCATTCCTTCTTCGACACTAAATCTTTCTCTCCTCATAATCCATGGTTCGAATGTGTTGTTCTCTGGCCATCAGGCTAGAGACAGCGCTTATTGGGGGTGGAAAATATCTCGTTCTCCTATCACTCTCGCTATTTTTCATTCAGCTAGAAAATGTTGAGGCAGGATTACTCTTCGACGAGCAAGCGGGCTTTCATCAAACGAAGTGCGCTAACCTCCTTGGTGGTTCTCCTTACTGAAAATCTTTCTGGCCTCTTGCCAAAAAACATCCTTAACAACTTCTGTAAATCTGCCTTTCACCCTCTTATCCGTTCTGACGGCTCTGTGCTACTCTCCAACTTGAAAAGGCATTTCTTCGGCCTCCTATTTTCCTTAATCAACCCTGGACGATGCTTGGCATTCTTTCCTCTCTCACCCTTTCTCCTCCAGGTGTCCTATGCCTTTGCTGTGATTACATTTGATCGGGTGCAGGGCTCCTGAGATCTATGAACATTAGGAAGGGCGGGTGGCCCGGATGGCATTCTCCCCGAGTTTTGAGGGAGTGTGCTTCCGAGCTGGCCCTTTCCCTCGTTCAACTATTTCATCTATGTTCTCAATACTAACACTTTCCTCAGTGTTGGAAGCACGCACATGTCCAACCTATTCGGAAAAAGGAAGCGCTCTGATCCTTCTCACTATCGCCTATAGCTTCACTGTGTTCTATCATAAGATCTTTTGAACCTTCTTAAACTTCTCACTTTCTTTCAGGACCATCTGGTCTCATTCTCTTCTTTCGATCCGCCAGTACGGCTTTCGGGCGTTCAAGGTCTACTGGTGATATACTTCCTATTTACCGATTTATGGTTTTCCGCCCTTAGGAACTACGGGGAGAACTTTGCGTGGTGCCTTGACTTCCAAAGCATTTGACCGGGGTATGGCACGCGTCACTGCTCTCAAGCTCCCCTCCTTTGGGTTTCCTCCTTCTCTTTTGCTTACTTCATGTCTGGTTTTCTTTGCCAATCGCTCAATA
>JABUQX010083414.1:40000-51374 GCA_015478945.1 Trachelipus rathkii | reverse complement strand
TTTATTGCATGATGGATTATCCATAATTAAAGTTTACTATAGTTTATTGCATGATGGTTTAGCCATAATTAAAGTTTACTATAGTTTATTGCATGATGGTTTAACCATAATTAAAGTTTACTATAGTTTATTGCATGATGGTTTAACCATAATTAAAGTTTACTATAGTTTATTGCATGATGGTTTAACCATAATTAAAGTTTACTATAGTTTATTGCATGATGGTTTAACCAAAATTAAAGTTTACTATAGTTTATTGCATGATGGTTTAACCATAATTAAAGTTCACTATAGTTTATTGCATGATGGTTTAACCATAATTAAAGTTTACTATAGTTTATTGAACAGTATCTTCTAGCGAAAGGAAAAGAATTAAACGGTTTAGATAACGATTGTTTGTATTAGTGTGTTGATATATATGAGTATTTTTGCCCCCTTGGTTTAAAACTGTTTGGCGTTGGTATGTTGTTATAGGTATGTTGGTCTGCTAGGTATGAAGTAGTATATTGTTGGGGTGTAGGTTGTATGTACAGATGGTAATGTTGATGTGCTGCAATTATAAAAAATGAAACTTCTATGGTTAGTCTTAATAACAGCTTGAAATGCACGACTTTCGAGAACAAAGTTGAGCTTACTTGTAATTGTTTGAATTTTATTTCATTTTGAATTTTAAAATTAAATCATGTAATTAACAATGTTTATTCAATGGGAAGGATTTTAGTTTGATTTCTTAGAAACATCTTCTTTGGCAGGAAGCTGGTACTACAATTGAAAAGGGGTCAAGAGGGCGGAGATCTCAACAGACAGTGAGATACCCAGCAAAAAACATCAGACCACATTCCGAACAAACGATTTTAGAGAACAAAGTTGAGCTTACTTGAATCGTAATTTATCACTTTTATTTAAATATATGTTAACTATAATATAGTGTTTACAACTACAGGTTAAAAAATAATCAGGAATACAGTCCATGCAAAAAATTTTGAATTTGAAATACCAAGTTTCATTTGTCTTATATCATTTTCATCAAATATTGTTGTCTTCTAGATTTCTGGCTACATTGCATTGGACCTTTTATGAGTGTGGTCTGGGTTCTTTGTCGATATTCCTGTCCTCCTGAATAAATGATTTCACCCTCCTCCAGAAAAAGTGGATGAGGATCTTGATGTCATAGGATAATAGGGAAAGCTGATTAACCACCTTTAAGAGGTTAGTATGTCCACAACAGAACAGCTGGTGGGACAGATAAAGGAATTTTTCTGGGATAGAGGTCACTGGGAATAATTTGATATCTTTGAAGGAGAGAAAGGTGTCTTGCCGTAAAGGTTATTCTGTTACTCGACCAGCAACAGTCTTAGCCAACAATATTCAAATATTCATCAATAAATGTAAATAAACAAATGCTGTAAAAAATAAATAGAATAAATAGAAAGTTGAAGAAATTATATACTCAAATACTGTGTAATCAGAAGCTAATTTAAAAAATTTATCTCTAGGTTGTCTGCATTACAACAATCCGTGCAAATTTCTGTGAGCTTTCGGTGGATGCTCATCGCAGATAAGGGTGAAGAAGAGGAAAGAAGACAGGTACCGATTGCAGGATATAGTTGCGCGTGAAGAGGTGAAGCAAATTAGTGACACAGAGGTTTTGCAGACAAAACCTCTCCAGTTAGAAAATCTGCTTGAAGAACGTAAAGCATTAGCCTAACTAAACATCGCCGTTGCATTCCTACACATTCCTAGGGCTAACTAAGGAATGTTTCAAAATGTTCCTCGTGGTCCTCTGGTGGCAAGGATCTTTAATAGACACTTACCAAGACAGGAATTGTGATATGCCAAAAACAGGAAAACTACAACTGCTGCGAGGAATTAAGGAGTTGGGAAAAATTAAACACAAGTGCTACTCGTGAATCCTATCGGATTCTATAGAAGAGTGCTTAAGAACTTGATAGTCGATGACACAATAACAACATGTTGTGATGGAGCAAAAGCCTTGTCGTTCCAGTATTTAATAAAGTGTAAGGAGGTGGGTTGCGGAGTACACTCGAATAATGTACACCCTATTTGCTGTTGGCTTGATATATTCGCGGAAGAGGAAGAATACGTACGCGGAAGTCCTATTGCCTAATATCTTCCTCACCTTCAAAGATAGATCAAGGGAAAAGAAACATCGAGAACACTTAATAGCATAGTGTAAAGAGGAGCCCACCATCAGTGTGGTTACGTTGAAATCCACAAATAGAAGCCTGCGCATTTGATGGAAGAATTAACAGTCTCAGTGAAGAAGTAATAAGATAGTCAAAAGAACGTGAAAATCTGTTCATTAGGGGAGCAAAAGCAGAAACAAGATAATGGTAAATTTTGGGGATGAGAGATGGTTCAATCCATAGAACATGAAGTTAGTGAGATTCAAGATTCTCGAGACGTGTTAAAGGGGGCGTTAATGTTATATAGGCACAGACTCCACAATATATTATTTATATCATTATATATAATATTATAGTAGTATATATATAATATATTATATATATATATATATAATATATATATATATAATTATATATATATATATATAAAATATATTTAATATATATATATATATATATAAAATAATATAAATAATATTATATATTAATATGATAATATATATATATATATATATATATATATATATTAAATATTACAATAAAATGCAAAGTATAATATATATTATAATATATATATATCATATATTATTATATTATGTATATATATATATATATTAATTATATATATAATATATAATTTATATAATATATTATCTATATACTGTAATATATATAAATATATATATATATAATTATATATGTTATATATATTTATACTTATAATATATATATATATAATAATAATTATATAATATAATTATATTATATATATAATAATATAATAATTATTTATATTTTTTTTTTTTTTTTTTTTTTTTTTTTTTTTTTTTTTTTTTTTTTTTTTTTTTTTTTTTATATTATTATGATATATATATATATAATATATATAAGTAATATATATATATATATATATATATATTATAGTTAAAGAATTATATATATATTACAGGTATATATATAGTTATATCAATGTATGATATATTATATTTGAGTATATATTATATATATATAATATATATATATATTTAATAATACTATTATATATATATATATATTATAATATATATTTATATATTCGTATATATATATATATATATATTATATAATACATTATAATTAATATATAGGGATCATATATATTATATATTATAATATAGATAATTTAGAGAAAATATATTTATTTATACTGTAAAATTTATAATTATATGATTTATAATATATAAATATATATATATATATATATATATATTATATTATTATATATATAATATATATATATATAATATAGTATAGAATATATATTATATATATACAATTTATGCATTACATATTAGCTTCCAATACAGCTGAATATCATGATTCTAACATGAACATAAAAGATTAGAGCACAATTGTCCCTTTTGCATGTAGATTCAGAACCGATTGGTTGAATAAATCTGTGGAGACACCTATGGAGGAGAATTTGTGACTTAATCAATGGATTGCTTGTAAGCATCTGAAATGTTCAACCACTGTGCTCATCCACTGGGGAACTG
The DNA here is from genome assembly GCA_015478945.1 of Trachelipus rathkii. Lineage (NCBI taxonomy): Eukaryota > Metazoa > Arthropoda > Malacostraca > Isopoda > Trachelipodidae > Trachelipus > Trachelipus rathkii. The sequence continues at coordinate 47,692 of JABUQX010083414.1, read as the reverse complement.
TTATCTATGTGAATACAGGAGGTCTGGGTGGACTGTTGATTAAGTATAATACTACCATCCGCAGATCAGCGCGTGGAGATGTGGTTTTGTCAAAGGCTCTAGATTCTAAATTGAGCAAATTGGGCCATCATGGCATACACATTTTTGAAAATTATTCCTTATGAAAGGGAATATACCTGTTCAGAATGCAGTGGAGAGCGAGAGGGAAGATCACAGTAAAATAATTTGATAGATTAAAATCTTTCGTCTTTTTTGTTTGACATATATTTGCATCTTGCTCTAAAATTAAAATGATTTAACATAGACTATTTTCTTAAAAATGAAAGTTTTTTATTTCTTTCTCTTAAATTTGTGCTTTTAAAAAAATTAATGAAATTTTGAACGATGGTGTTGCTTTGGCGCTTGCTGACTATTTTTTGGAATAAATTGTGCTTCTTTTTGCGCTTGGGCTAAGTTTTTTCATTTGCGTTTTTGCGTTTGCGCTCTAAGTTTAAAATTTGCGCGCGCACCTCTGTATATAATAATATTATAATATATATATATATATATAATATATTATATATATATATATATATATATTATATATAAAATATATATAGTATATATAATAAGTATTAGTATATATATTATATATATATAGTATAGATATAATATATTAATAATATATATATATATATATAATATATATGAATATATAATATATATACTTAGAAAATAGAATTTTTATTGTTTTTATTAATTTTGATGCAGATTTGATACTAAATTTTTTAGTTTTTCTAAATATTGATATTAAATGAGAATCATTTTTGTTATTATTATATTATTGGGCATCTTCTCATTTTGTAAGGTGGTTACCGGCATCGCGCTGTGTAAAAGTCAGTTGCCAGTTAATAGTTTTAGAATGGGCTTTCATGCTTAAAGAACCGTATTTATATATTAGTATATATATTATATTATATCATATATAGTATATAATTATATAATATATATATAGTGATATATATATATATACAAGTAATATATAATATATATATATATACATATATTATATATATATATATAATATATATTATATATAATATATATAATATATATACTATATAAATATGTATAGAAATAAAATATATATGTATATAATATTAATATTATATAATGTTATTTTTAATTTTATATATATAATTGTTTTGCTATTTGTAAATGTATTAGTTTTATTTGATATCATATATATATATATATATATATCTATTATATATATATATATATATATTATATATATATATTATATATTATTATATATATATTATTATAATTTAGCTATGCTAACTGCATTATTCTAGTGGCATAATATGAAGTGAGGTACCACTTAAATATTTTTTACAATTTTCAGAATATATAATAAATATTATAACATTAAGATTGCAAGTAGACAGTGTAAAACTTTGGCAGATTCTTTTGTTATGGTGTTGTGGATATTTGTTTAGTTTCTACAACTTTCCACAATTGTGAAGGGACAAGTATTGGATTAGCGTACGTCCCTACTTGTATGCTATTGGTGACTAAGATAAAGTACTGGGTCACTCATTAAATGGTGGAAGTTTAAAGACAACCTAGAATGATGGGTACAGGGAGGACAGAAACGGCATGCTTTGGGTATTGCCAGAAATATGGGCTGAAGCGTAACGAAGCAGCTATGAGGATGCTACTTCTGGCTGGTGGATTCAGAAATCTGGAAGAATGGTAAAGGAAGACATCCTTCATACAGATATTTTTATCAGAGCCCCTAGTTCCTCTATAATGAAAACTACCTTAATTCTTTCACAACCCTCTGAAGTAAATTGTTTAAGTGACAAGTTCCATGACATTATAAAAAAAGAAAAGTGTGTTTCCTACAATATAGTGCACGCAGTTCTTTTTATATATAATTATATAGCATATACTATTATATATATAATTATATTATATTATATATATATAATATATATATAATAAATTATATATATGTATTAATCTGGTAGCAAGGTTTTTCTCTCTTCTTTGTGGAAGATGATAAGCTCATGAAACATGACTCAATAATGCTTAGATTTTGAAATTGAAGAAAGATAAGCATAATTTGAAAATGATGCTGGTGTGTATTCCGTGATGTGTTTCAGGATTTTAGAAATTGGAAAGATCCAAATTGAAAAACAGCGAATAAAAATGCTCATTGATTGTTATAAAAAAAATGGGGTTACGTATGTCAAAAGGTACGTTATTTACACTCGCATTTGGATTTTTTCGAGAAGAATTTAGGGGATGTAAAGTGATAGAACATGGGAAAGATTGTCCACCAGGATTTAGACAATGGAAATGGATACCGAGAGTTGGATAGTGCCATGAAGGTGTTATATGTGATGTTTTTATATGAGAAACAAATCGATCACAAGAGAAAAGCACGATTCAACAAAGCATTTTAAATGCAAATTTAGTAAGCAGTTTTTGGAAAGTATATTTGGCTTTATATTTTTGGGGATATTAGAATGTATCTTATCAAGCAAAAAGTCTTTTTTAAATTTCTGTTCTTGAATTTAAACCTTCAAATAAAAAATTGTAATAAGTACCTACAGTGTACGCTCATTAAACCTTAAAAATGCCAAAACTATAATATTGCAATAACTCTCAAAGTATCGATGATGGAAAAAAATGTAAGTCATTTCTGTATTCAGCGTCAAAACATATATAAGATTCAATAAAAAAATAAAAAGAAACATTATAAAGTGTTATGTTTAATTACATGATTTTTTCATTTCAGTTTCCATTTTTAAATTAAGTAGTAATTTTACAATTTTAGATACATTTAAAAAACTACGACATCTTGTTTTAGTTATTAGTTTTATAAATTTTGATATTTTTAAATTAACGAATGTAACAACTAAAAGTATCAAAATTTTTTATGAAAAACGTTAGCTTCCCTTAAAATAAGTATATGTGTGAATTGGAGCATCATAATATTCATTTTACATGTATATCAGTACTTATTATAGAAATTTACATTAATAAAATATTAAAATATTAAAATAATAAAATTAAACAATAACAACCAAAAAACAAATTGTTTTATGGTTTTATAAAAAATTATTATTATTTTTTAAAATATATATATTTTTTTAATATATATATATATACATATATATATATATATATATATATCATAATATATATATATAAATATAATATATATATATATTTATATATATATATATATATATTTATATTATTTAATTATATATATTATATTACTATATTTATAATATATATATATATAAGTATATATATATATATTATATATTATATATATATATGTATATATATAATTATATATATATATATATATATTATATATAATATATAATATATATATATTATATATATATTATATATATATATATATATATTATATATATATATAAGTATATAGATTAATACATATTATAATATATATATATATATATAATAATATATTAATATATAATATTATATATATAAGTATATATATGATATTATATATATGTATATATATGTAATATATATTAGTTATTATATATATATATAACTATATATATTATATATTATATTATATATATATATATTATATATATTGTAACCATTGAAAGGACGAACCAAGTAAACAGGACCGAGGGTACGTATCCTTAATTTATTTTATTAGAATTCAGATTGTTATTGAACTGTCTCAGGTAAACAGCATGTAGAAAGAAGGAGACAGTCCCGTTTGAGACGGGAAGCGATTTGGGGAGCCCGAATCTTGATACTTTCGTTCCAAGAGTAATAATTGACTGTGAATAAGGTTACCGAGTCCATTCCGTCGAACTAAGTTGCTGTGAAGTCTTCCTGATGAATCGAATGCAGTTTTTCTTGGATTTTTAAGCTGAACTAACTTGTCTTAAATTATTGGAAATGAGGTAGTGTCTAATTACTGATAACGTGACTGATAATCTTGGATATTGACTGTAAGTGTTTTCTTGTTATTATTGGAACTTATCATTGTTTGAAGTGTCAATTCTTTAAGAAAGAATAAATTGATAAACATATTATTTATTCTCAAGTTTAAAAACATTGCCTATATGTAAGGTATTAACTGAGAATCTTGGTTATAAAGAAAATTTAGTGTTTTTTTAAGCTGTGTAATACTTTGTTACGTGCTTTGACATTATTTTGACATTAAGCTATTTATCAAGTGAGATAGTTTAAAGCATTTATTTTTCAATTTTGCGAGTGAACTCTTTTTATATACCGTGAACATTTGCATTGATATTGCAACGATTATTTAAAATTGACCTCGCTTTTGTTTAATGCTGATTATGATTAAAGTTTATTTAATGTGTTTGTTTTGTTATTGAAGCTGATCGGCACAATATTCACGTGCCTTACTGGATCGCATATTCTCCATATGGCACGTCTGGTTTAATGCCTAGCCTTATGTGGTGTTATCATTTTATCGGAAAGCTTAGTTATATTAGTTTATAGTTATGATTTTTTGAGTAGGTTATGAACAGATTTATTTATTTTTAGGTTATCATTTATTTTTTTGAATATTGTTATATTATATATTATATGAGAAAATCACGATAATTTTTACTCCTCTCCTTCCATTGATAATTGCAAATTGAAAAGTGTCTTGATAATGAAAAGAGTAGATAGCAATTATCAAAAATATGTATATATATATATAAGTATATTATATATATATAATAGTATATATATATATATAATATATATATATATATATATAATATATAATTAATATATTATATATATATTATTAGTGAAATATATATGATATTTATGATATAATATATATAGAATATATATATAAATTAAATATATTAAATATATATATATAGAATAATATATATAATAAAAAAAAATAATAATATACAAAATATACAAATATATATTATATATATATATGATATAGTTATATAATAATTTTATAGTAATTATATATATATAAATATATTATATTTTATATATACAGTATATTATATTTTTAATCCGTAAAATAGAAGCGAGCGTTTTTAAATACCTTGAGAAAGTAAACCAGAAAAAATGCATACAAATGCATTACTTAAGCATTTTTAATAATAGAAGTCGTATCAAAACTTTTCAGTAATGTTTTTAACAAAATTTTAAATGTCATTTCTTTACTCAAAGTATTTTGAAAGAATATTTTCTTTTCTGATCAGTTTTAAACTATTCTCGTTATCAAAATGACTGACATAACACAAAAATTGGTGTAAACACGCCATCATATACACGCACAAAAAACACACCACTATATATATTATCATATAATTATATATATATTATATATAATATATGTATATTATATATATATATATATATATTATATATTAATACTATATATATATAGTATATTGTGTGTGTGTGTGTGTGTAATCTCTTGTGAAAATGGTAAGAGTTCCACAGTTGATTCACTGGAGTTGGGAGTTTAGATCAAAATTCGAATAATAAAGGCCTGCATGAGCCGATACACACTGCATTTGAAATTGTTTAGAATATTCTAAATGGTGAATATAAAAAAATGAAAGTGTATTCCTAACTCTATCAGTTTTGTGCATGTTAGGGTGGACATTGTGTTTAAGTCTAGGGCTAAAGTGTTAAACACAGAAATAATGAGACTTTTTTGATTCACGAGTTGTGTGAACTCTCTTCAAGGAGGAAAGTATGAGATGGGAGAGTTTGGAAGAAAAATATTTGCTGTAAACGTTTTATTATATGAACGGAGATGCAACATTCTGCGAAAAATGAAGAAAATTGAAAGAACTCGAAAGTAGTTGCAAGCAAAAATCTTCTAGGAAGAGTTCAGTCAAACTGACGGCTAGTGATAAGCATGGTAGTTTTATATTAGCTATACCAGCATTGCTAGGATATGCGAGTACAGTGGGCTCTCTTGCTGGTGATGCTATTGCGATTTCTAAAACTATAAATGAAATGAAAGCAGCAGAAAAACAGTTGAAAGAAGCGTTATAACATAATCATCAAATGGAGAAAGGGAAAGGTCTTTTTTTTAGCTCCATACCCTCGTCGAATAATGGCGAGGGATTATATTTGAAACCTTTCAGAAGTTAAATGTCCAAAATGAACCACTGAGCCATTGTGAATTATAAAATATGTTAAGAGACTATAAAATCCATATTTTAAAGGAATTTATATGAAGATACTTTTCCAAACAATTCTAATAAAGGAAATGAATGTGGGATTATGAACTTGGATTCAATTAAATGTTCTGGAATGCATTGGACATGTTGGTTTAAAAATAATAATAACTTATGCTACTAATTTGATTCATTTGGTATAGATAGATCCTCCTTTAGAATTTGAAAATTACATGAAATGTGATATTGTTTATTCAACTTATTCAAAAAATTTAACGATGTTATTTGTGGTCATTTATGGTTAATAATTTTTTATGGATTAGCTGTATTAAAAATAGATTTTCATTTTATTCTTCATGAACTTTTTTCTCTATAGGAAATAAGTGTTAACATCTTTGGTAGTGGTCCTAAACAAAACAAGGAACTTCTGGACCTCGAGGGCCTCCAGGAATAGGATTTAAATACTTTGACGAAGAAGATAATTTTGATATTGAAGATAAAAGGCTAGCAAAAATAACTAATTCTCTAGAAGAGAATGATATTATTACAAAAATTTATACTGATAACTTAGTTACTGAAATAAGAAGTAAGGTTTATGAAACGTTAAGACATACATGAACTATAAATAAACAATTTCTTGATTTAGTGTCAAAGATGAAGAATTCAAAAATACTATATAAACGACAAATCAAAGTTTAATATCGTTAGAAATAGAGTATGATAAGATTAGTATAAGCACCGAAAACTAGTTGAATACTCTAAATAAATCAATAAGTAAACTAAAATATGAAGATGATCATATTTAAGTATTTGTTAAAGAAATAAAATATCAAATCGTTAATATGTATAATAAAAGCAGGCTAAAGGAAGAAAGAAGAAGGTATCGTTTTGTTAAAAGAAGGTTTTAAATGCGTTTGAAGGCAATTAATAACCAGATTTCAATTCTTGATAAAAATATGAATACTATTACTAATAATGTACAAGTTAAAAAAGAAATGTGCTTATGAAAGAATAATTTTTCCAACTAATTCAAAATCAAAATTGGGGAAGTTCCCATTCATATTAGGTATGAAAAGAAGTGCTTCTGAGAAAATTGGTTTTGTCATGCCTTATGAAGGATTCATTGATACAATTATTTTGATCACACAAGATATAAATCAACACATATCAGTAAAATTGTTAATTAACGGAAATGAATATCAGGATGAATTCTTTAGCAAAATCAGAGTAAACAACCTTCATCTTGATGAAGGAGATATTCAGATTCAAGAAAACGTTGATACTACTACTACTACTATAAAAATGCACGTAGTTCAAGCTTTCTTGTATGGCTTAACTTTATTAATTAAAAAATTATGTTAAGAGATGAAGAAGTTGAATTTAGAGATAAAGAATATGAAGATGAATAAAACAAATGAGGTAGAAGAATTTAAATTTGATGTAGAAGTTGAATTTGAAGATAAAGAATATGAAGATGAAAAAAATAAAATTTCAGAAGAATTTAAATTTGACGAAGAAA
>JABUQX010083414.1:30000-32500 GCA_015478945.1 Trachelipus rathkii | reverse complement strand
CCCTCCACGCCAAGTTTACACGAGCCGCCACTGTATATATATATATATATATATATATATGTACTTACCTCAACATGGCAAACTTTTCACGACCAATCCTTCAATCAGATTCCAATATTACATATTATCCAGCATATACACATCATACACATCCTATAAAATAGCTTACGTCAACTACAAATAAGGCAAACTGGCAAGCATTTACTGATGCCATAAAACTCGAACAACAATCCTTCCAAAAAAAACAACTTCATATCTCTCGACAAAGTCATACAACATTTCAATAAAAACATATTAAAAGCATTCAAAAATTTCATCCCCCCCAAGGTGACTGCAAACACTTTAATCTCAACTTTTCACCGGAATTAGATACCATGATTAGACAGAGAAACTTCCTTTGACAAATTAAACAATCAAATCAAGACCAAATTAATCTAGTCGTAGACCTCAACAACAGGATAAATAATTAAATAAATTTCAATCGGAATAAAAACTCTCAAAAGTACACTCAAATACTAAACTATTAAACCAATTTAACAAAAATACATCGAACAATAAAATAAATGCACATTTCATTTACACTGCTCCCACCAAACCACCAAATTATCTGTAAATAAAACAAAAAAAAATCCTTAGCCCTAAAAATCAAGGCAATCAAGGCAATCAAAAAATCAAAGCAATGTCAAACTAATCCAACGTTATCCATAAACCTACAACACACCAACAATAGATTAATAACTAAACGGCATAAAAAATTAAAGATTAACCATAGTACTCAATGCCATCAAAAACCTCAAAAATTCCCAAGAAGAACAAGGTACAGATTATATATCCAACATCTACCTCAAACACCTCGGAACTAAAGCCATAGAAGTACTAACGCAAACATTCAACAAAGCGTGGCAAACCAACATCAAACCACATTTCTGGAAACACGCACAAATAATCCCCTTAATAAAACCAATCGCCATCTCAAATACACAACACGGTTTCAGACATAAACACTCCACCACCACACTTTTAACCTATCTAACGCAAAACATCCTCACCGGTTTTAACCAAAACTACCTACAGCACTCCAGGTTCTAGCACAATCCAAGTAGCAAATGATATAAACAAGGCATTCGGTACAGCCCCGCGACACCTGTTAATAGACAAAGTACTAGAACTAGTATAAGTAACCAATTACAAAAAAATAATAGCAAATTTTTGATCTAATCGTACAGCTAGGGACATACATGAACGCCACACATTTCGAACATATAAATTAATACAATGGACTCCGCCAGGGCGCTATCTTATCATCAACGCTATTTAATCTTTTTATGCATTACTTATCACAACCGACGTCCCACTCTGTAAAAATTAATAATTATGCATATGACCTCACAATCACAGCTCAGATTCCCTCCATAAATACAGCAAGGCAAGAATTACAATAAATTATAAATCAATTGGAACATTAGCTGACAACAAATGGAATGATAGCCTCTCTTCAAGAATCCTCTATCAAACTATGAACACCTGACAAAAAACAGTCTAATACCCATCCAGCAATTATACTCTTAAACACCAGACTCCATCTTAATAGTCAACATACCATCCTTGCCTAACATTCGATTCACACATGTCATTCACTCCTACATTAACAACATCTTTAAAACCACACAAACTCAGTGTGATGAAAACGCTAACCGATGCAAATTTTGTCCAACACAAAGAGTCCATTACAGTATCTTAAAGACACCATCTATGTCCCATTTTAAGCTATGTTTCGCCCGCTTGGACTCCTACAGTCTCCAAAACAAAAGTCTCCAAATCCAACATCCAAAAACTGGAGATCATCCAAATACGAGCTTGGAGAGTAATAACAGGTTGTATCCTCTCTACTCTCATTCACTACTATATATATATATATATATATACTCACTTTATATATATATATATATATATATATATATATATATATATATATATATATATATATATATATATATATATATATATATATATATATATATATATATATATATATATATATATATATTTATATATGCAATAAAAATACACCGAACAATCAAACTACGGAAATCGACTCAATCTGTGAAGTATTTTTGGCAGAAAAAAGCCTTTCTAAAAATTTAAATCTTTATGTTGCCAGTTTAAATATTTTTGAAATTAGGTTATTGTGATATTGTGATGTGCATTTGAAAAAGGTTTTCTTTTCTTCATAATTTTTCTCAGATTGGGAAGAATAAATTAAAAATAATAATAAGGAATAAACACTATGATAAGTAAACGATTTTGCTAAATGAAATTCTGATTTCTATTACAAGATTTTGGGAAATATTGTGTGATATGACATTTTTAATACAGTAAATTACAAGTGACTTGAATTTAAAAATTTAATTTTGATTGGTTGATAATACCTAACTGCAATAACTACTGCCAAATATTTTCTATAGCTTCATGAATTTGAAATGAAAGATGGAAATGTTGC
>JABUQX010083414.1:17500-25000 GCA_015478945.1 Trachelipus rathkii | reverse complement strand
ATATATATAGTATATACAATATTAATATATATATTATATATATATATATATATTATACATATATATATATATTATATATATATAATTATAAATATAATTAATATATGGTACTGAGGTTCTACACATGCGGTGTGCATATATGTGGATGCAAATACCTATCTGCTATTCCGCAAAACATTAAATGCGAATGCGGATAGTGAAAAATGAATTGCGGATTCGCGGATATCCGCAACACCTCTAATATATATATACTATAATATATATATATATACGTATAAAATATATATAATTAATATTATATATATATATATACTATTAATACTATTATATATATATATATTATATATATATTAGTATATATATATTATATAGTATATAATATATATTATATATTATATATATATATTATATTATATATATTATTATTATATATTATATATATATATTATATAAATATTTATATCATAACCTTACTTAATTACTAAAAACTTAAAACAAATTGAATATTGATAAAGCATAAAAAAAATGATTTCCTATAAAGATGAGCAAAACAAAAAAGGCTTAACATACGAGTTAAAACTACTTTCAACTCAAAAAACTTGCGTAAAATTGATCACCTACAACTTTTGATAACTTAAAAGATTTCTTATGCAAAATGTACTCACGTAAGATTCTTAAGAAATAGAAAGAAAAATTACGGGGAACATTAATTAAAATGCGAGAAGAAGTAAATAAATATACCTATATATAATATATTATATATATATATAATATATTATATAATATATGATATAAATATATAAATTATATATTATATTATATATATATATATATATATATACTGTATATATTTTAATTCTTTTTTTTGTTTTTTTTTTTACAGTTATCACCACCGCTCACGGGCACAGCCCTATTCGAGGAGGGGATTTTTAAAATAAACAAAACTACAACTAACGTAAATTACGCAGATGAGCGCAGACGCGGGGGGCCTTAAGTGAGGGAGATTAAATTTGAGTAGGGACACCAGAAGATGGAAGAGAAATTCACAGAACAGAGTGGCAGGAAAAGAAGGAGGGCACCGCCAGCGAACCGTATTCTGAGTGCTACATATCAACACAATATCAGTGTGCGACACAGACCCTTTGTGCTACGAAGGGCGTTCTTAAAGTGTGGCACGCGAGTTGGAAAGTTCCCTCGAGCATTGCCGCTACAGGTTACCTTATAGGAAAAGAGATAAAAGCCCAAATCGCGCCCGCAAAGAGTAAAGAGGGTCAAGTGAACTAGAAAGAAACGGACAATTTATAAGTCTTTTTGGCCTTTGACTCGACCTATCCAAAAGCCGGGTGAAACCTGAGCCCCCCAGATATTAGAGAGCAGTACTCCATTACAAGGGCGGACATGAGGCCCTTGATATAACTGGAGTAACTGTTGAAGAGGAAAAAAAAGTTCTCGCAGCTAACAGAACCCCGCTTCTATTGAGGCGCCTTAGCAACGTTGTGATGTGAGGTTTTCCAAGCGACATTTTTTTGTTTATGTTAAGGCAAGGATGTTTATATTGTCAACAGGAGAGACGAAGAGAACCGTCGAAGAGATAGGAAGTAGAAGGTGTCTTTAGAAGAGGGAGATTGAAGCACAGTTGAGTTTTTTAAAGAATTAAGCATTTCACAAGGTTCAGACGACCCCACCCGGAACTTCTATCCAGAATCAGCGAGACTAGAATCGGAAAGATTAAGAGAGACGGCATTCTAGAGTAAAGAGGGAGCGAATTGAATGAGGTTGAAGAATGAAACGGGTCGAGTCATTCGGCATATGAGATGAATAGAGTTGGATGTGCGTGCTGAGAAGACATTAATGAAAATAGAGGATTAAAGTAGGAGATAGAACAGAAACCTGAGAAACACCAACTATGGACAGAAAAGGAAGAAGAAGTCGGCCCCATCAACAAGCAGCCGATATTGAGCGATTTGAAAAGAAAAACCAGAATAAGTAAGCAAAGAGAAGAGGAAACCCAAAGGAGGGGATTTTGGAGAGCGTGACGCGTGCCATACCCGGTGAAATGCTTTGGATATGTCAACCGCCACCACGCAAGTCTCCCCGATAGTTCCTCAAGGGCGGAAAACCTAAAAATCGGTTAAATAGGGGAAAGTATTATCAACCAGTAGACTCGAACGCGAAAGCCACCGTACTGGCGGATCGGAAGAGAGAATGAGATTCCAGATGGTTAAGAAGTGAGAGTTAGAAGGGGTTTCAAAGATCTTAGATTAGAATACAGGTGAGGGCGATAGTTAGAATAGTTAGAAGGATCAGAGCGGCTTCCTTTTTCGGGATAAGGATTGGACATGTGGGCGTTTTGCCTTTTTTTTCCCAAACATGCAGGGAAAGTGGGTAGCTATTGGGGACATAGAGATATAGTATGAACGAGGGGAGGGGGCCAGCTCGGAAGCCACATCCCTCAAACACTCGGGGAATGCCTCCCGGGGCACCCGCCTTCCATAACCGTTTCAATAGATCTCAGGGCCCATGCACCCGATCAAACTGTATCACAGGCAAAGACATAGGAAACCTGAGAGGAGGAGTGGAGTAGGAGGAGGTTTGCCAGAATCGTCCAGGGTGGAATTAGGTAAAAGGAGGCGAAGAGATTTTGGCCTTTTCAGTTGGTAGAGTTAAGCAACAGGGCCATCAGATCGAATAAGAGGAGGAAAGGCAGATTTACAGAAGTTGTTAGAGATGTTTTTGGCAGAGGCCAGAAAGATTATCAGTATGTGAGAACAACGGGAGGTCTAGCGCACCTTGCTTTGATGAAGCCCGGCTTTGCTCGTCGAAGGGTATCCCTGGGACACGATTTCTAGCTGAATGAAATTAGCGAGAGTGATAGGAGAGACGAGAATTTTTCCACCCCGATAAGCGCTGTCTCTGCCTGAATGGGCAGAGAACAGGCACGATCGAACCAGGGATTATTGAGGGGAGAGAAAGTTTAGTCGAAGAGGAATGACCTGCTCATCCCGTCAACATTACAGCTCCCACCTTAGTGGAGCAGAAAGCCGAAGCGTCCATTCAGAGTCAAAAGCAGTTCATCTCCAATATATGTAGCGTAGAGCGACGCAAGGCCCCAATCACCCCGATCAAAAGTGCCAGAAAACGCATTAGGGCAGGATGGAGTGTTGGAGAGAAATTATTAAGTTAAGAGATATAAGCGTTTGTGGTCAGACTTTTCCCAATAGGAGTGAAGTAGTGCTATTTATAGAGAGAGAAGAAGGACTAGTGGTTGAACATAGGTTCAGTGTGTTCAAGAATTGTTAGGACGATCTGGTAAATTTGTGTAGGTTCTTTGATTAGTTTCTCCAGATCGTTTAAGAACTGCTGAATGATCGGCCTCCTCCCCACCTAAATCAGTATGAGAGGACCCCAACATTCAGTGTGTGTTACATTGAAATCCCCTAAATAGCGGACCTCAGTATTTGGATGAAAGATATACAGTCATCGTGAGAGGTCGGTAAGATATTCAAAAGAAAGATGGAAATCTGCTTCTGTTAAGAGAGAACAGTAGCAGAAGACAAGATTATTGTAGTAGGAAGGAAAAAAAGATTTTTGACACAGAGCATCGAAGTTTAGGAGATCGAGATTCCGAGACGAGTTACAGGAGTATTAATGTTTACATAGGCACACCTCACCCTTCAGACGGAAATTATGAAATAAGTTATGTTGGAAACATTAAACGATTAAAGCGATGAAATTCTTAGCCTCGGACCGTCTCAGTACAAGACCAAAAGGTTAGGAATAGGAGTTAGTTGAGGTGATATTCCACAGAGGCAAAGTAGACTTTTAAGCCACGGATTTTGGCTAAACGTTAATGTAAGCCGCCGCCCTGCGCAAACTCCATCTTTCACACACACACACATCGACACACACACAACGCGCAAATAAGAATAAACAAGAACAAAAGGAGAAAACGGAATAAAAAAAAAATAAAATTCTAACACATCCTAAATACTAACTTAAAAAAATCTTAAGTACAAATTAAATAACACATTGCCACTGTACAATGAAAATTAAAACCTTAACCTATTATAACTTTACTACACTCGGGTAAAATATTAAAATTTGTTAGAAAACAAACTAAAAAATAAAAAAAATAAAAATTTAAAACTAGACTTATCTTTTAAACGACATCGCAGACCTCGCCAACGAATAAATGATGATACATACTAAGATAGATTAATAAGCTTTCAAATTAAAACAAATGATTGATAATAACATACATTTCCATATACAGCACAACATTAATAATTTTACGATAAATACATAAAGTAAACATTCGACACAGGAGCACTTATTAAAAACACGCCACACTTCACAAGATTTAAAACACAATATACTATATTTATAATATACTATTATATATATATTATATATTATATATTATATATATTTATTATATATTATTATATATATTGTATTTATATTTATATATATATATATATAATTTCTACAGTTGTCATGACCGCTCACGGGTAGAGGCCCTTTCAAGGAGAAAGGTTTTGAAGGCCCTCAAAATTCAATCTAAGCAAATTATCAGCGTGAGCACAGACGCGCATCTAAACAGTTGGTGGGGAGATTTAAATTGAGTAGGAAACACAAGGAAGGATGGAAGAGTATTCCACAGCAAGAACAGAACGAGTATATGTAAGGAAAGAAGGAATCACCTCAGCGAACATAGCTCTGGAGTTATATTATAACACAAAAAACTCATGGGCCGAACAGCACCCTTGCTTATGAGGGCGATTTTAAGGTGGTTGGTACGCAAGCGGTAAGTTCCTCGAGCACAAGCCGCTACGGTACCTATAGAAACGAGATAAAGCACCAACATCGCGCCACAAAGATTTAGAGGGTCAAAGTTGAACTAAAGCACGAACAGTTTACAAGCATTTGGCTTCTTGACTGACCCTATTCAAAAGCCAGGTTTACCAGGAACACCCCCAGATATGGAGCAATGTCCATACAAGGAGGATGAACCTTGTATTAGCTGGAGGCAACTGAGAAAGAGGATAAAGTCTCGCAGTCTAAACAGAGCTCCCAGGTTCTTTTGAGGCCACCCTAGCAAGCGTTGTGATGTGAGGTTTTCCAAGACATTTTTTTGTTATGTTAAGGCAAGGGATGTTTATATTGTCACCAGAGAGACGAGAGAACCGTCGAAAAGATAGAAAAGTTAGAAGCTTCTTAGAGATGGAGATTTGTAGAAGTTGGGGTTTTTAAAGAATTAAAATTTCACAGGTTGAGAACAACCCACCAGGATTTCATCCAGTCCAGCAGAATAGATCGGAAGATTAAGCCGAGAGGCAATTCTAGGGTAAAAAGATGGAGCCAGAATTGAAATGAGTCAGATCATCAAGCATTGACGGTGGATAGAGTTAATGTGCAAGATGAGAAGAATCATTAATGAAAACGCAGAGAATAAAGCATTGAGTAGACCGATCATTGAAGTAACACCACTATTTGACAGAAAAAGAGAAGTCACCCCATCAACAACAGCCGATATTGAAGCAATTTGAAAGAAAGCTAGAAATAAGTAGCAAAGACAAGGAGGAAACCCAAAGGAGGGGCGCTTGGAGAGCAGTGACGGAGTGCCTACCCAGCCAAGTAAAATGCTTTGGATTTGTCAAGCACCACCACGCAAGTCTCCCCGTGGTTCCTAAGGGCGAAAAAACAATAAATCTGATAGATAGGAAAGTATATCGCAAGGGACGTCGAGCGCCGAAAGCGACTGGCATCGGAAAAGACGGGTAATGAGATTTCGAAGCGCTCTAAGAAGTGAGAGTTGAGAGCGGGTTTCAAAAGATCTTAGAAAATACAGTTAGACTATAAGGTCAATAAATAGTTAGAAAGGATATCATGGCGGCTTAATTTTATCGAATAGGTTGGCACATTGCGTGCTTCCACACTGGGAAAGTGCACGTATTGAGGAATATGAGATTAGTTTGAACGACGGTGGTGGGTCAGCTGAGGCACACTCTCAAAACTCGGGGAGGAATCCTGGCCACCGCATATATATATTAATATATATATATAAATACTTATTATTATATATTATTATATATATATATATATATAATATATTTATTAAAATACTTGGCTATTCTATTCTAAAACGTTTTCTTTAAGTTATAGTTGATTCCATGATTAGCTAATAATGAATATTTACCTTATTCTTTTTCTTCCATTATTCTTAAGTATTTTGTTATTTTTTTTTAATTTATATTTGTTTTATTAATATTCTTATTATAAAATTATTTATTTATTATGTATAGTATTCAAACATTCGCTTTATAAACATTTAGTAATTTATAAACAATTTTATGCTCAAATCACAGACACCATCTCCGCTATTCAATTTGGGCACGAACTGCCGCCATTTTAATGGGTTAAAAGCGTTATTTAAGATAGGATTATTCTTACTTTTCGTTTCAATTTTTTATATCTATTATATTTAATGTCATAATTTCATTTATTTGACCAACTTTCGCAAAAATAAGAGAATTTTATCGATAACATTATCGAAAATTTGCACACAATTCGGTCGTTTCTATTATGATTAACTTCGTGCGAAGCACGAGTATGCACGAGACGTAGGAGTTGCCTTCTGATATATTATATATTATACTAAATATTATAATTATATATCATATTTATTTATATAATTTATATATAATTATATATATATATTATATATATATATTACTTACTATATATTTATGAATATAGATTATATATAAATATATATATATACTATATATGCTAGTAAGTCCAAATATCGTAGTTCACTTTGCATACCCAATTGCTAAATATCATAGAAGAGGTTGCGAATACTTTAGTTACAAACACCATTTAATATGTACAAACACATTATAACACAAGTCCATTACTAGATTGGAATAGCAAGTAAGTATATTAATAAGATAAAATAGAATACAATGATATTGAACAATTACAATCTTAGCTATAACCTTCGGAGGTATCCACTTTCTGCATAAACGCGATTGTTGTAAATCCAGCATGATGACGATACTCTTCACACCCCCTCTGGCATATGACGCCGATTCCATTCGCAATGTTCTTAAATCCTAGTCCTTTGCAACATTTAAATGATTCTCATCTTTGCTTTCTTTATCACATTTTTGAGCAGAGTTGATAAATTTTCTTGGACGTCCACGTTGACCGGTTGCATTATTCTTCGTCTCCCGTCTCGAGGGAACAAATGTCAGCATTCATCCTGGAATCGATGCTGTCTGTAGCATCTTCAGGATCTTCTTCAGGATCATTTTTAAGAGTCATTAGAGGGACTATTTCCATTATTTCATCAACTTCCTCAGATCCGGAAATAATGTTCTGTGTACAATTTTCTCGTGGAAAATTTACGTCCCGAGCTATAAAGAGTTTTTTTTCTTCTTCAGACCATATTCTATATGCCTTACTCTCTTCTGAATATCCAAGCAAAATTCCTGG
>JABUQX010083413.1:47500-52500 GCA_015478945.1 Trachelipus rathkii | reverse complement strand
CAGGGTGGGCGAAGACGTGACTTAAAGAGAGGAAGACTGAATACAGCAGCAAAAACAGATGAAGGCAAGGAGTTCCACAAAGCAGATGTGGCTGGAAAGAAGGAGGGCACCACAACGAATGATCTTTTGCCTATTACTGTTCTCACGTCTCAGCCTGCCGGGAAGAAGCTTTTCAAAGCTAGATTGGATCAGGAGGTTTGAAGATTATGGAACCTATTTAAGTCATCTAAGATTTTGCCGTTGATAGTTTGCACTCTTCTCAAATGATACAGTATGAAAATGCCAACTTACATAGAAAACCTTAACAGAAATGAACCACCCTTAGTTTTAAAATGAACTTTAGGCAAATGAAAGTGAAAACATTAGGCAATTATCAAACTTAAATTTGATGAGCACTAATTATTCGCTTCCACTTTGATGTAGAGTCTTGTTCTACAAATGTTATTCAGTTTCTTTGAAACGATTACATAATAATTAACGAATTGTATCACTCAAATAACCTACCCCCACAGAAATATCAGAACAGCATATGAGAACCTTTTATTAATTTTTGTTCCCTAAGACCTTTTTAAATTTAAAGAAAGCATATATCTACAAACTGATGGGAGTGATCGATGGCTCACCACTTTGGACCTACATTTGAGATCTATATGTCCAATCTGGTGAAAAACAAAGCCTTCGTGAAAACTAATAACTTTAACCCGTAGTTTACTACATAAGATATGTGACGAACACCCTCACTATCTTTAGAACATAGATCATATACATCAGTTCATTAATAGAATTCAAGAGTTGTCATGCTTTAAAATTTACATACGAAACTTAGGTTAAAAATGCTATCTGTTTTTTAGACAACAAAATCAATGTAAATAGTACTGTTTCATTATCTTTTTTTTTTTTTTTTTTTTTTTTTTTTACATTGAACCACCCACTCACGGCAATGCCCTTTTCAAAAGGAGGGGCAAAAAAATAAATAAATAAATAAAAAAAAAAATTACATTAAAGGAAAACATTAAAAATAAATGGAAAGTAAACACACACTGTCCCTTGCCTAACGCAATTCACTCAGTGGGCGCAGACGCGGGATTTAAATAGAGGAAGATATGAATTATGCGGGAAATAAAAGAAGGCAAGAGTCAACAAAACAGATGTGTGGAAAGAAGAAGGGAGGGTACCACAACGAGGTGATCCTTGAATCTCAATATTCACACAATATTCAGTGAGAGAACAAGGCACCTCTTGTATTATGAGGGCGACGCAATGGTGGAGGAATGCGAGAGGGCAATTCTCTCGAGCATTCTGCCGTTGTAATACCTATAGAAAAGAGCTAGTGGCACCGACGTCACGACGCAGAGAAAGAGGGTCAAGGGAGGCAGAAAGTATGGGACAGTTTATAGTCTCTTATCCTTAGCTTCAACTCTATCCAAAGGAGGGTGGAACCGGAACCACCCAAAATGTGGGAACGCTCATTATCTACAGGCATTCATGTCAAACCCACTGATAATCGTCTGCTATATGAACTATGGTCCTAGATCACGACGTATTACCAAAGAATCTATCGTAAAAGACTTAGTTTACAGGCATTACAACCTATGTTCAACTATGGGAAAGCTTTTGATGAAGAAATTTGCCGCATAAGTAAAAAATTTAATTAACTGTTGATATCCACAATTAATCAGTTGCAAAATTTAATAAAAAACCATAACAAAATTATAAGTAAGAAAGTAAAAATTATCAGAAAAATTCGATAAATGTCTTCTTCAAAACTTATATGCTATAACTTCAATAAAGAACGAGAATGTGCCTTCGTAATATTTTGAATTCTCAACTCAAAACTAAAGACACCTCAAAAATTAAAGTCAGACTTTATAAGTCCAAATAACTGTCATCTTCCTTTAGCACAAGATATGCTTTGACCGACCATCACGTTGTGTAACAATTTAACTGCCCTGAGTCAGACGTACGTCGACATATATTGGTTACACGACGAATAGATTTCGGACAGGGCATGTCAACATCGCTACAGTCCCAGCAAATCTATGAACAGTTCAACACGCACATGGTCAATAAACTGAAGTTAGTAATATTCTAAACACTTCACAATATTATACGGATCATGTGAGGTCCAGAAACTTAAAATTGCGGAGGCCTTCTACACCAAAACACGCAGACCAGACATTAACATTAAATTTAATGTATTATCTTTTAGACTAAATATCATTTGATTTAATTATTATATACCTATCAATTTAAGACTCCCCTTACAAGAAATAATCCTCTGAAGATGTCTGAAGTATAGAGACGGAAACGCGTTGGGAAATCTAAATAAATATATCTTCTTATTTATTATTTTTAAAGATTATTTTAAGGAAATTAAAATTATGTATAGAAATAACTATTTAGAACATTGGAAATAAAATCAGAATTTTTATAAAATCAAAGGCTGATGTGAATCCTAAATTTTTGTATATGATATTCAATGAAGGAAATTAACTTATTATATTTATAATATTAAAAAGATAAACAAATATTAAATATTTAAAAGTTTTTAGTATTAAAGCAAATTATATATGCATGATTATTTTTGAGAAGATTAAATAATTAAGGCTTTAATAAGAGGCGAAATATTTCTTTAATAATATTTAGATATTTAATAAAATAAATTTTTGGAATAATTTTAAATATTCATAAATCTCTAAATCTAAAGGTAACGAAATTATTATGTTATTATTTGTTGATAAAGATTAAGATTAAGTTCTTAATAATTTAAAAATTATAACTTAAAAATATTTTAAAAATTTAAATGATATAAAATCTTTTATTATTAATTTTTAAATTAATCACATGTCTGTAAATAAATACAGGTAACTAAATTATTTTAACGTCATAATATTACCGTGGTATGGTAAGGGTTTGATTCCCTAGTCTGATTATAGGTAGAAATTACCTAAAGAAAATCCCCTCCTTGAATAGGGATAGATTTAAACTTTTTTAAAAAAAATAAATAAAAACAGTTCCGACTAATATAAAGAAATAGTGGGATTGAATTATTGCTAAGTTAATATCAATCATTAAAAGGAAATAAAATAATAGAACAAATTTAATAAACAAAACCAAAGAAAAAGTAAAAATCAATCCTTAAATCTTACGAAAGAAAAGAAGCATAAAGCTTGTTTAACGGCAGGCAAAAATTAAGAAGAACGTTTCGTCTTTATTTTTTTTTAAATAATTTAATAATTAAATCCTTAAATCCTTACCGAAAAAGTAAGAAGAATAAATTTATAGAAGATAAAGTGGTTTTTAACGGCATGTGTGCATGCCAAACACAAGTGAAAATGCCCTATTATCGAAAATTAGGAACATGCTTTTTTTTTTTTAAATTATATCTTTTAATTACTCAAGAATAAGCTTATTTTTATATAAAAAAAATTTAAGATTATTAATAAAATACGTATAACAAAACTTATATCAGCAGTTTCGCTGCAGTTTACTAGTCTAGCAGAGAATGTATACTTCAATTTATGATCGTATTTTCTGCGGAATTAGTATAAATTGTTCCTTGTATAATCAAGTATATCAAGTATTGTATATCAAGTATATCAAGTGCATATCAAATATAATGTTAATTTAATAAATAAACTAAAATTTTCGTTGCAAAAGCTAATGCAACATTTTAATAAATAAAAATGCGTAATTAATCACGAATAATAAATAATATTTAGTAGTAATTGTCTTAAATGCGTTTTTATTAAAGAAAATTTTCTAAAAATTAGCGTGGAAAATAGGCATTTAAATCGTAGTTTAAAGGAAATCATTATTTTTATAGTTTCAAAGTAACTAAAGCGATTTATTCTTGTAACCTTCCTTAAAAGACCACCTTTCAAATAAAGACCCAACTTTTGATAACGACCCTTTCATGTAAAGACATTTTACTTTCTCTTTTCACATCCACATACTTCTCGCCACAACTAATAAAGGGCCTCCTTCATTTGCTTTCTAGATTTGTTCAGTTTCCATCTTGTTCACTATTTGTAAGTTCTCTCACAAACTTTTCCGTATAACCTTTTCATGTTAAAATTTCTCACTCATAAATTCTCCCACTTCCTGGCCTTATCTTCTTCCTCTCCTTTCATGCCCCCCACATAAACTAATCTTTAATAAAAAAAACATTAATATAGACCTCACATTACATCCCCAACCTTCCTCAGCTTGATTTAACAATCCAACATATACTTCAATATCTCCTCTTCACCAACACAAAATCAACATGGCTTTATACTTCGATACCATCTCTACTTACCCCAACTCTCGTATATTTATAAATAATTCCTTTGTGCCCGAATAAATGATACTTACACACATAATCTCTCTCCTCAAAAGAAATCATCACCTTCCTAATATTATCATTTTTCTTCCTCCAACTTCAAAGGGCACCAGTCTTATAACAATCCCTCTTTTCTTATCACCTATTTCGCAAGCATTTAGTTCACCCAACACAATCAATCCAACGCTAAACCATCATTCAGATTATTTTGAAAAGTCACACTTCACTCAGACTTCACCCTCAGATGGACATATGTTACAACCACACATGCCTTAATCTTTTTCAAACTTAAATTTAACAATTAGAATTCTAGTACTCACACAAACAAAATTCCCCATAGCCTATAGTATATATGCCACAGGTCACTCATCAGAATTTCCGCAACTCCCTCTCTCCCCTCTCATTCTTCCCCTCCCACACAAACAATATTACCCACCACAAACTCGTCTTTACCACTTTCCTTTTTATCTTTTTTTCGCTTACAGGCAAGCAAATCAAATTTACTCTTTCTCCTGACCATCCCTCATATCTTTCCTGTGCTCCTGAAAGTTGATTCCGGTGACATTTAAGGTAAACCAGTGATTCAAAGTCGCTTACGATAATCACGACCACGTCGAAGCATGCATAACCATTCCTAGGTATAAAAGTGGTAGGGTGTACCCAACGTCGACTCACC
>JABUQX010083413.1:0-40000 GCA_015478945.1 Trachelipus rathkii | reverse complement strand
TATGTTATATATATTATTAAAAATATATATGTATGATATATATATATAAACGTTGATTTTCTTTGATAGTGGCATAAATTTCAGTGGGCAGACTTTCAAATATTTATAATTTTGAAAATGCTAAATGTAAACCTTATTATTATTATTTAATTATTAATTAATTACTTATATTGTAATTAATAATATAATTAATAAGTTTTGTATTAGCATTCGAAAAGGTCTCTCTCTCTCTCTCTCTCTCTCTCTCTCTCTCTCTCCTCTCTCTCTCCTCTCTCTCTCTCTCTCTCTCTCTCTCTCTCTGTCTCTCTCTCTCACAACTCTCTCCAATCTATTCCTGCACACAGTCTCATCTTTTCTAGTCGTCGAGTTCTCTTTCCCCAAACTTCACCACTATGCTCAATCTTTATGTGTATTCCAATGGTAAAGTCACTGGAAATACACACACACTCCCTTTACCTAATTCAAGTCCATTTTACCAATTTGAAGCACGTTTCAGTGCGCCGTGTTTCGGGCGGACCATTTCCATTCTATCAAGTTTCTCTCCTGTTACTCATTTTTTTCAACTTCTTGATGAATCTCGTAGTGCTCTGCATTTTCCTTCACCAGATTATTATAATATATTATATATTATATATATATATATATTTATATATTATATATATATATAATACTATATATATATATTATATATATATAATAATATATATATATATATATATATAATATATATATATATATATATATATACGTTAAACACAGGTATATGTAAACGTAAAAGTTTTTTGCCACCTTTTTGTGTGATCTGTTGTGTGGTTATTTACCAACAGTTTTTTGAATTATCTTGAAACCAACATTACAATCAATATTTCTTCAATAAAATTTGAAAAAAATAATTTTTTTTCTACAAATTACTAATACAATACTAATACTAATACAATACTAATTACTAATTACTAATACTAATTAAGCACTTGAAACTTGGAGGTTGCTATTAAGATGTTTTAAATTCCATTAAAATTTCGTCGCTTCATAGGACATTAATAATTATTTAATAAATTATTATTGTTATGAAAAAATGCTAAAGGGGTTTTATTAATTTTTTATATTGTTATATATGTTATATAGTAATTAATAATTAATAATTAAAAAGTCCGTGATTTGGCATTTTTAAAAAACGTAGGTATTAAAAAGTCGCTATCTAAAATCGTATTGATTTTTGAGTGTGCACTACCAACTAAAGCAGGGGATTGAAAAATGTCCAATTGTAAATCTAAGTTGGGTTTTTAATTTGACACACGATTGTTTTTATATATATATATATAAATATATATATATATATATATATATATATATATAATTATATATATATATATTATATATATATATATATAGTATATATATATATATATATATATATATATATTATATATATATATATGCAAGCTGCAAAGTATCGACGTACATCATCTTGAATGACAACCGTCGTGCTGACGATTATCTTCTTGATACTTTTATGGTCGAGCACTTACTATTGTCGATATACACAAATAAACGCTAGACGTTCATTTTATAGCAATGTAACTCAACTTATCAAATCGATGCGCTATCGCGCATCGCGTTATAGACTTGTAGAGCTCGGTATTTCTCCTTGTTACCGCCCGGCGATGGCAAGTTGATGTTTTCGACGTTGCGGTCGTTTAGGTCGTGGATCTCGGAACTTTCGAGGAGTGACCATTTCACCGGGGGGTATCTGATATAGTTTCTATTTTTCTCTAAAACTTTCTTAGCGTTTTCGTTTTTCGTTTCGCGCAAAGTTCCGGATAACATGGTATTTTCCAAGTCTATACTCACGGTCATAAGCGAGAGAAACTTCTGGTTGAGAAAATCTATAACGTATCTTAGATCGAAGTACGTAATCGCTTTAAAATATTCCACGATCTCGATCGGCCCCAAAGTGGAAAGGTAAAATGACGGGACGTAGAAGACGCTCTCTTCTTCGTCGTTGTCGAACACTTGCTTATTACCCGGCGTTTTCTTATTATTCGTGTTGTCGATAATCGTTCGTTTCCCGTACATATTTCTGAACATTTCCAAGTGTAAGCCGCTCCCGAAATCCTCGCTCACTTTGGTTTTGGAGTGCGACGCGCCTCCCGATTTGGACGTTAAAACGCGTTGATTACCCGACTCGCTTTCCTCAATCGAACCCTCTTCCACCCGATATTTCTCCTTATCGTTATTTCTCTCGGGGTATTTTCTATCATTCGCCGTCGACAACGACTGGATTTTCTTCCCGTCGTCGTTCTCTCTTTCTTCATTCACGACCCTGTTCAAAAGGATAAATTTATTCTCCGTGTTTCTATCGTTGTAATTTTTTCCAATTTTCGCTTTATAGAATCGGTCCAATATATATTTGTCGACGATGGTCATTTCATCCGACGAGGACGGAAACATAAACTCGTAAATGCCATCGTCTTCTTTTATATCGTTGAATAAATCGCACCTTTTGTTCAGTATTTTAAATAATGACGGCGAAGAATCGTTGTTACCAAAAGCGGAAGATGACGACGCTTTTTCGGTTGGTTCTAGCTGACGAAGAATGAATTCTTCTACTTTGTCGACGAAATCGTTCCACATAATAATTTCCGCTTTCTCTTTCTTTTCCGCGGGTAATTCCATTTTCCAAAATTTAGGTGGAGGCTCGTAATACACGCGGCGGGAACCTCGTTTACAAGCCAATTTCTGCCTATTTCTTTCTTTTTGGTCAAATCGGTTTTTCATTCGATCTTTGTGACATTCCATCTCCTTTTTCAAAGCGCTTAAAAATGCCTCGGAATCGAAATTCGGGATTATTCTTAAATTTTTTCGAATAGTTTTAATCCTATTAATAACTCTCTCGTTAACCGAATATTCGTCGTCGTCGTCGTCGACATTCCGTAAATCATCGTCGGCGGTATCGCCATAATCATCCACATCATTATCATCGTCGTCGTTCTTCACCCCCAAGCTCGGTGCGCGTCCGTCCAGTACGATCGACACCAAGTGCGAAAAACAATTTTTGACATCGTATTTGTGACAATACTCCGCGCATAGCTTGTAAAACAAGAGTGGAATAAATTTCCGTTTCGCGATTTGAGCACCGAGTATCGGGGTGGTGTAGTCCTTCACGAATTTCATCCAGCCTTCGTTAATTTCGTACCGACAAAAGCTATCTACATCCAACGACCTTTTGAATTGGACGGCTCTCTCTTTCGAAAAATATATGAATCCAAAAACTTTGGCCTTTAAAACATTAACGAGGGCTTCTAAATCGTTAGTTTCCCTTTCAGCCGATAATTCCTTGACCTCTGAGAAATTCATTACGGTGTTCCAGACTTGGAGCAGAGAATTAAAATTTCTTTCTAAAATTTTCCTTAACGACGTTAGCACGGACACGTGTTCCATTCGGACGTAATTGAAAATCCAACTCCAATATAAGCAAAAATAAATGAAGCATGAAAATTCGTATCTAATTTTCTTTTCTTCGTAAGCGGCAGCTGGACCAGGAGAAGAAATAGCAGCGGTGGAGGCGGCGGTGGAGGCGTTTTTTTCTTCCTCTCTTTTCATCGGAAAATTTTTCCCCAAGAAGGCGTCCTTAACGACGAATTCTCTAAACGCTTCTTTATCTTTCGATTTATTCATTTTAAATTTATCATACATTTCTCGAAAGAGCTGATGGTCCCTGAAACAACCGCCGTCCTCGAGCTTTTCTTTTAGCCCGGCAAAAATACCTCGAAGACGGAGGTATGTGATGACGATTTTTCCTGAAAAAGTGAGAAACGAAAAAATGTCGGTCCTGGAGGTTTCTTCGCACAGGAAAAATATTTGTTCGTTCCAGTCGATCTCGCTCAATATTATAGGGTAAAACTGCCTCTGCATTTTCAAATACAAGTTATCCATTCCCGCGACCAACTTTCTTCTTTCTCGCAAGCTCTCGCTTTCGCTTTCGGATATATAATCCCAACTTATTTCCATCGCCTCCCAGGATTCGTGTACTGGTTTTCCTTTTTTGGCGGCGTCTTCCTTCACATCTTCGAATTTATTCATCGTTTCCGCGATAGCCATTAAATCGGGAACTTTCTCTTTCCTACTGGAAACAATATCGTCGAAACCGCCAATCGCTTTGAAAGATTTGTCTAGACGTTCGTAAAATCCGCTTACGTTGACGACCATTTGATTAAGATCTAATGCAGAAAGTGTCTTTTCTTCGAACAAGATCGCACACGTTATTTGAAAATACCGTTGTTCATAATCGAAATCTCCGTGTAGGTGTTCATCGGTCCCGTGTATGACGCTCAAAATTTCGTATAGGTTAGGCCTTTCGGATACGTTTCGATGTTGATAACATCTTAATTCTTCCAGCAATTTCGTTACTAGCCTGGGGTTTAATTTTTCCGTCGTTGCCTCTAACTCTTTGCTCATTCGATTCTTCGTTGACGTTTTACCAATGTCGGAATCGAAAGATTCATCTTCGTCCTCGTCATCGTCTGCCTTTTTCGTGAATCCGATGTAGTTGGAAACGTCGGAAAGCGAAAGCATATCGTTGTAGCAAATATTGTAATTCAGCCCCTCGAGGAGATTCATGAGGGACGCGTTACGTTCTAAGGTAAGTAATTTGGGGCTTTCCCTGTGTATTCCGCAATTAAATAACGTATCGGGCCAAATTTTTTCCGCGCCTTGCAGCTGTAAATATAGCGATAAATTAAACGGAACGCAAAAATGTTCCTTAATGATTTTGACGGATGCGATCCCTTCACACATTTTAAAGGATGGAAACATGTTTTGAATTACCGAAACGAATTCTCTGGAACGAAAATCGCTCAAGTGACAAGACGAAAGAGGGTGATTTATGTAACAATATTCGTTTCGTTCTCGGACCCCGAGATCGTAAATTTCTTTAAGACCTTTGGAAAGAGTTGTTTTAAATTTTGTATCAAAGCACGATTTGCAAATTTTTTTCACCCGGAAGCGGTTGACTACGTAGTCGTCGAAAAATATTCTCAGATCATTACAACGATCGAAATATTTATCGTGTCTTTGCTCACGGTTTAACGATGAATATGACAAATCTCCATTGAAAACATAGCCATTACTTTCCATCAACCGTAGATATAGCTTGGGGTTATTCACGATGTTATAAAGGACGCAAAACCTATTGGCCAATATCAAATTCAATTGAGACAGCGACGTGACATCAGGATCGAATGAGGGGTTGATGATATAGCTGCTATTTTTCATCTGAGAAATATACATTTCTTGAGATCTATCGTTTTCTCCATCCGGTTTATCACCACCTTGAGATTGAGCCCCCGCGCTTTCTTCTACTTCCTCCCGTTCATCATCTTCTCTTTCATCATCATCGTGGTGATGGTCGTCATCGTCGTCGTCGTCGTCGTCGTCGTGGTCGATCCCGCTTCTTGCTCTGCCATTACCTCCTCTCCTTTTAGACGATTTTCCTTCAGAGGTCGATTTTTTCTTACCTTTCTTATCTTTATTATTCTTTTTGCTCTTGAGAAACTTTTCTTCATCGGATAATATTTTGTTAAAGATGTCGTAGCCTTTTTTCTCATCTTTGCCTTCTCGGTATAAACAAATATTATTTTCTTTATTGGTTAATAAGAAGGCGCCGTAGCAACATATTAGCTCAAAATCGATGATGGTTTTTTGCAAGATGAACTCGTTTCCCAGCACCCGTTTAATTTTGAAAAAGAATTCCAAATCCCAGCGCTCGTCCGATTTATCATTTTGCATGATTTTCGACTTCTTTAAGAAATCAATTTTTTTTACCAACTGGTCAAACGTCTCTCTCGAATAAATACCAAAGTTGGTATAAATAGAATTGGGGAAGAGAAGAAGAATGTGACGTTCTCTTTCAACGTTCGTTTTAGAAGGTAACCTCCGTTCTATTTCTTCATCCGCGATAGAATCCTTATCGACTGACACGTAATCACCAAAGTTACTCAAATTTATTTCTGTTTTTTGGCGGAGAATGTTAAGGCCACCATCGTCGTCGTCAACGTCTACGGCGGCGCCGGTGGCCTTACTTTCGTTTCCGATCCCGCTATTCACGTCGTCGTCCCTAAGAGCGCTCTCCTGACTGCTCTCCTCTTGAACGTTCTCGTCGCGATGAGTACTAACCGGTAAATTTTCTTCATCGGCAACGCTTACGCAAGAGCTTTCCGACGAAATACGTTCGTCCCCGTCAACGTCTACAGCAGCGTCAGTATTTTCTTCATTTTCGATCCCGCAATTCGCGTAGTCCCTACGGATGCACTCCCGACAATTCTCTCCTTCATCGGTAACGTTGACGGAAGAGGTTTCCGAAATTATTTCGTCGTCAACGTCTACAGCGACGGCGTTGGTATTATTCTCGTTTTCGTATTCGATTTCAACTTTTCCATCGTCCCCATTATTACACCCCCGACTATTTTCTTCTTCAGACTCCTCGGCGCGAAGAGTAGTAGTGATCTCGTCGTCGTCGTCGTCGATATCGCCGATGGAAGGGCTAGATGCCGATATGCTCTCATCTTCTACTACGATTTCCGCGTTCGTATTAATTACCGCGCTATCGACCTCTTCCCTAGTGGAGATACCGGATGGCGACGTAATAACATTATCGTTTCCATCGCCGGGAATTTTTTTGTTGATCAAAAACACGGGAACGTACGGGCTCCCCCCGGGTTTACTATTCAAAGGAAGCATTACGTTGGTGGTTCCGGTTTTATCGAATTTGATAAACCGATTGCCTTTCGCGCAAGATTCAATGGCCGCGTCGATTTTTTTGTAGCACCGTAGAAAATTCAGAAGGGAAAAGAGGTAGTTGTTATCGCTACTACCTTTGATATAGAACACGATCTTTAGACCCTCGAGGTTGTATTTCGTTAAAAAGTAGAAACCAAAGTATTGGTTGCCGTATTGTTCTTTCATATTTTTCTGGCTATAGTTTTGATAATTCACGGGCGATAAATCTTCTATTTGATCGATCAGCGGTACGAGCTTATGGAAATTAATTTTTTTTTCTGGTGGCTCTTCGAAAAATTTCATTTCGGTGTTGTATTGGTTAAAAAACTTCTCGTACTTCTGCTCTGATTCAGTAAAACATATTTCTTCCAAAACGGTTGAGCTAGAATCGCAGATCGGTTTCAGTTTTTGGTTCAATTCGTTAGCCAATTCGCAGAAGGTATCGAAAACATTCGCCTCCCACTCCTCTTCCATTAGCACGTTTTCCTCAATACCCGCGCGTTTGCTTTTCTTCAAAAAATCGAATTCCCAGAAATAGGTTCCGTTGAACATCAAGCAGAGCCTTTTGTCAATTTTCACGCAGGTATTGGCTACGGGAGTAAAATCGGGGAAATTTGCTAACGACTTTAAGGAATAAATTATTTTCGCTCGCCCTTCGTCCGGACAATTGTTGTCGTATTCATTCGAATGAATTTTCAAAATTCCAGAGTTCTCTTGCCTCGCGATGGAAATACATTTCAAGGGAACGTGCTCGCGGTCGTCGTTAATACGCTTGGCGAAATCGTTTGTAATTTTTGAAAGGATGTTCGCAGATGGGTTCGAGAGTTTTTTCTTCTCGCGGTCGTCGATATTACGGTTGGCGTGATCTTCTGTAAATTCCGAAGGGTTGTTCGCAGATTTTTCCGAGAATTTACCTTTCTCGGGGAGCTCAATTGTATAGGCGTGTCTCAAGTTGATTTTAGTTTCCATTGTTCTTAGCTTCTTCATACGTCAATCGCGTTTGATTGTTTATGTAGAACTAATTTTCAGTATCTGATAAATATCTGAAAATGTCTTCTTTTATATCAAAAATTTTAATGCTTTATTATTTTATTTATTATTCTATATAATTAAAAAATAAAAAAGTAATTTTATTCATTAAAAAGAAAAAGAAACATTTGAATCAACCTTTAATATTTATCATTTTTAAAACGTAATACGTCGCTTGTTGTTTTTTTTTACGACGGCGGGCTTCGTTGCGCGCGCTTTTTACGAACGTAATCTTCATCCAAGTCTTTTATCGATCGTACGTAGGTCAGTCAATGTCGTCGCGCGCGACATAGATACCTAATCGTTAAATTTTTAAGCGCTCCGCTCCTAATATTAGACGCGACACCTAGACACGGCGATGTTTACGAAACCTCGAATTCCTTTACCGATCTCGAGTCTCTTATTTTGCCGTGGCCAGTCGCTGTCGTCAAAAGCCTCGCGTTCACACACCGCCGTTCACGAACGGAAGTTCGATATTTTTTTTACCGATCGTATGTAGGTCAGTTGATGTCATTGCGCTTGACTTGGATAATTAAAAATTAAATTTTTTTAATCCATTCTAGTATTAGGCGCGACGAGTAGACACGGCGATGTTAGAAAACCTGGTATTATTTTATCAATATCGAGTTTCTTATTTCGTGGCAGCCAGTCGCTATCCCCGTCGCGCGCGACGCGGTGCACGATGAGAGGAGATATATAAGGTGGTGTGCTATTATATATTTCCTGAAAAACTAAAAAAACATTCTCTTTTTCTTAAAGAAAATTTGTCATCTGAAGAATTGTTTTAATGTAAGATTAAGGGAAATAAATATACACCTTTTCTTTGACGTTTTATTTAAAATAACCAAAAAATGTCAAAATTTCTGCAATATTATTAACAAAAATACATTTTAAATTAGTGAAAAATAAAAATGAGGTCTATACAATTCATCGTGTACGTAAGTTAAATCCGAGTAAAAAGTCTTCACTTTGTTCATTTCGCTCGTGAATTGATCTTCTAGAAAGTCTCGAGGAAAAAAATTCCCCGTCGACATTTTAAGATAAGTCGCGGAAACGAATTTCAACGATGTCATCCTTAATAAATCAACGTAATAGTCGATGCGCCGATGCATTTGAATCGATCTTTTCTGGACGTCATTATAATCTTTCTTCCCCTTATTCCAACTATCGTCATTTAATTTTTGCAAAACATCAACGATTTCGTGTTTTAAATCCCTAATTCCCACCGCTTTCACTGGTGCTTCAGATTTTCTCTCATCGTTCTTCCTTTGCGTACGAGAGCGTGACCTTTTTTGGCCTCTGCTTATCATCGTTAACTTAGCTCTTTTGGGTGGCGAGGATCCTCCCGCTGAATCTTCCCGAGTTTCGTCGAACGATAAGTGAGGAATTCCGTGATCTGAAATATCTCGCATTATAATTTCTTGAATGGTCGTTTTAAACTCATTCGATGCCTTTATGAAGTCCACTTTACTTTCCATATTTATGCTTTTGGATAAAATGAGCAGCTTTAAAAACGCCAACAGGGCCATATCACCTATATTGCAAAATTTGCGCTCGCCGTATTTGGTTTTCTTCATGAACGACAGCAGATTGAATGGTGAATGTTGGGCGTAGATTTCGAAAAATTCCTTCTTATTTTCTAACGTTTTATTCGTTTTTTCCACTTTAGGAAATACGAACAAGCCTCCTTTTTCTTGTAACAATTTAGTTTTTAACCAGTTTACGGTAGACTTCGATTCCTCTAAAATTAATCTCAGGTCTTGAAAATTTGACGATACGACTGGTTCCGATTGAAACTTCGTCGCTGAAGGAAATAATCCTTCGTCGAAGGAAAAATTAAACCAGCAGCTGTCGGTGCTATTATCAGAAATTATCGCGTGCGAAAGAAAACTATTCCACTCGGTATCAGAACGCTCACCTCCAGCGTTTCTTTTCAATTTATAACCAACCACGGGATTTATTCCCAATAAAAATAAAATCGATGAGGGAAGTCCGAGAACGTGCGGTGCTGGCAATTTATCCTTAAAATGTACCCCTAAAATTAAATCGAAAACGTCGTTGTAGGATAATTCATTTATTCTTTTCCAATTGAGACCGTAGACCAATCCGAGAAAGATTTCGATGACTATCAAACATTTCCGACGCATTTCCTCTTTCGGACAAGTTGAAGTCGCTTTATCGATTACGTTCAAGCTATTTTTTAACGCATTGAAAATCGATGAGCTCATTAATGGGAAAACTGGGGATTTCACTAGATTATTTTCGTGGGGCCTTTTTCCAAGTAATTTAAAACCATTAATGTTATTCTCCTCACTAAACACCATGCGAGTAAATAAACATTTAAGAACGTCGTCCCTCAGCAGCTGAGCCATACAGGAATTTTGGAATATCTTTAACACTTTAACGTAGTCATTCGGATTAATGTAGAACGATAGAAGGAAAAAATATAGCTTGAGCGAAAAATAATTCAAAGGGGATGTGGATAGTAAATCGCAATTTGGATTTATCAAAAACATGACGGCGTTAAAGATAAACAAATCAGTGTACATATTCACTATGTTATGCTCTCTGTATTTCGCGCAACTCCCATCATTTCCTTTCTTAACCAATTGTGAAGCCATTTTTCTAATTTTTTCTTCTACGTTTATTACCATCGCTTGCTCTGTGTTGGGTTTTTCGGACCGACACGATGTTGAAATTTCCCGAAGGCAACTGTGAATTATTTGACTCCGAGTGATTGGAATATTGTTCAACTTAATACTTCTTTTCCTTTCTTCCGAGCTTAATTTTTCGTATTCCTCCTCAGTAAAGTTTTTGAAATTAAATTCGCAGCCGATGTTCTCCGATTCCGATGGTCTTGGAATAATTATTAAATATAGAGATGTGTCTTCCTTTTCTTCTTGATCGTAAATTTCGTCTGAAAAAGACGACTTAAATATATCAGCGTTTCGGTAAGATTTTTCGAGATCGCGTTTTTCTCTTTTAAAATAACCTCTTTCTTTTACGTTATTGAGAAACACTTCTTCATTCTCAGAATCTGAAAAATATTTTCCTTCTCTTTCGTTATCTCGCAACATGAGCAACGATCGTTCTACTGCTAAATTTAAAATCTGAATTTTATTTTCCAAAATAATTTTTTTTGTCTCTGTGTCGTGTCTGTAAAAAAGATAACACTCTCGTTTCACTCTTTCCCGACGTTGTTCTTTAGAAAGGTACTTCCAATAGATTTCATCGCGATGAGTTATATTGGCATCGTTTTCTATCGTCCTCCAATTATTCGAGAAAAACAAACTATTGAAATCAATTTGGCGATTGTTTTTTTTTAAATCAAAGATTTTTTGTCGTTTTGTACAGTCGTCACCTCGCACAAATTTCGAATATTCTTTAATTAGGTCGTCTATTTCTTCAATGTGATCCTTGTTAGTAGGAACCCGTTGTTGATTTGAATTTAGGGCGGCGGCGGATGCGACGGTGGCGTCAGTCACTAGGTTTATCTTTTCCATCGTTCTTATAACTAAAATAATTTGGTAGATTCGATCACTTTTATTAACTCATGTTTTAAACCATTATTCTTTTTTTTTTATATTAATAT
This sequence comes from Trachelipus rathkii, assembly GCA_015478945.1. Lineage (NCBI taxonomy): Eukaryota > Metazoa > Arthropoda > Malacostraca > Isopoda > Trachelipodidae > Trachelipus > Trachelipus rathkii. The sequence goes on along the minus strand of JABUQX010083413.1, from coordinate 28,602 downwards.
AATAATAAATAGATAATAAAGTTTTAAATAATTAATTTTATTGTCATCATTGAATTTTAATTTCTGCTGTTCCTACGGTGTTTTTTGAAGGTCTTACTAAACTCTCCTCGGTGTCTATCCCTCCGGTTCCTTTTTTTCAAATATATAGTGTTATGCGATCGTCTTCAAAATTCTTCCTTTCAGGATTTGTCAGCTTTTATACTCGAGGTTTCCGGATCAATTTTGATTCACTGGCTCGATTCTCCTCTCCTCTCTCTAATACCGAACGATATCTGATAAGATTCCCATATACGCGTTATGATTCTATCTGAGGGCTCGAATTTCCGAATAAGAGTTGTCAGTATTTTGCGGAAGCTGTGCTGAGTGCACGTGTTTTATATCTCTCTTCTCTTCTCTTTTCATCTCGTCTTCTCTCTTCTCTCTCTCTTCTTCTCTCAAGTGAAAGGGCGATTCGTGGTTTGTTTTGGTCTCATTAGGATGCTGTTCGGTTAAGGTTGTAAGTCGTCGTTCGATGGTTTGTTAATAAGAGGACTAACGAACTTGGTAGGCATCGAAACTTTGTAAGCTTTTAATATTTTTAAAGTGTTATATAAAAAAGTCGTTCACTATCGACAAAAACTAATGAAAGGCGCGCCGCCGCCTTATAATCAAAAATGAAAATTATGTGGTAATAAGTAAATTAATATTGACATTTTTTTTAAAAGATAGTGAAAGATAGTGATGATTGAAATTAGCGCACATAAAAATTGAAAATTGCCAGTCTAGTCTACCTTCTTCAAGGAGCTCGCCCATCGCCCTCGTGAAACGCGATGGTTATATGAGGGCTAATTCCGAAGAAGAAGAGTCGGTTTGTTTTGGAAGCGGTGCTGAAAGGACGTGTTTTATAACTCTCTCTGAAGAAAAACGCTTTAGCGGTTCATAGGATGCTGGACGAAGGGAGAAGGCGTCGTCGAACGGTCGTGAAAGAGTCTCGCGAACAGAGCACCGAAACGGTAAGGTTGTAAATAATTTTATAAATGTTATATAAAAAAGTCATTTACTGACAAAAACAAATGAAAAGCATGACGCCTCCCCGTATTTAAAAGCGGTAATAAGTAAAATTACATATAATTTTTTTTAAAGATTTTGATTGAAAATGGCTCGAAAAAAAAGTTGAAAATTTTTATCAGTCGATCTATCTTGTCCAACGAGTTCACCCATCGCCCTCGTGAAGCGCGTTGACTAAGCAAAAATCCCAAAGATAAGTCAGTGATAATTCTCTCTCCAGAGGCGCTTCAGCGGCCCATAGGATGTTGGACGATGAGTGATAAGGTACGCTTTTTGGTGGAAAAAAATCTCGCAACTCGATTTCGTTTTTCGTTGTGGTTCTTATTTTATTAAATCTGCGCCTCGGGTTTGAGTTTTTTTAAAAGTTTTCTTCTTTAAAATTTTTAGAGTTTAATTTTTATTAAGTAATCTATTTATTAATAATATAATCAAATTTGGATAACTTTGGTGTCTGAGCGGGACCGTGTTTTATAATTCTCTCCTCGAGAAAGGTTCGCGTCTATACCGCCTCCATATTCATAAATTGAAATATGCAGTAATATGTAAAAATTTTTAATATATATATTTTTTTAAAGATCGTGATTGAAATTGGTGCGTGCAAAAAAAAATTGAAATTTCTATCAGTTCGAGTCTAACTCTTCAACAGAGTTTTGTCTTCATCGCCCTTCGTCATAACGCGTACGACTATACGAGGGAGGAATTCCTAAGGAAGGAAGATTCATGTTTTGGATGCCGTGTTGACTGACGTGATCTATAAATATATAAGTAAAGGCGCTTTCAGTCGGGCTATTTTGTATGTTGGTTTACGGAATGGAGAAGGTGTGAAAATTAAATAGCAACGTATTTCGTCGTGGCCATCCATTTTTGGAATATCTTCGCCTTGGGTGAGGTTTTATTTTTTAAGATTTTTTCTTAAATTTTAGATTGTGATAAAATTATTTAAGTAAATCTGTTATTTTTTTTATTAATTAAACAAAATTTGGAAATGGTGTCTCGTTTAGCGAATGTGTTCTTATAAGTTCTTTTTTTCGAGTAATACGCGCCTGTCTGCCCATATTCAAATATTTTCATATTCATGCCATTTTCGTTCCCCGCTTTATAATTTTTTACAATTTAATTTTCTTGAAGATCTATTCTTTTGAAATTGCCGCCAAAAAAATTGATATACTTTTATCAGTTTCGAGTTCTATCTTTTCAACGAGTTCTGCTTTCATCGCCCTGTTGAATCTCGATTAATGAGGTGTGCGAATTCCGCAAGAAGATAGAATGAGTTTTTTATTTTCGATAGGGTGTCTGAGTGTACGTGTTTTAATTCTCTTCTCAAAGAAAGGCTGCTTCGTGCGGCCCATTTGATTTTGGACGTTATGGACGTTCGCGCTTCTCGTAAAAACTTGAGGATATACGCTCGTCTTTCGATCGGTGTCGTGAAAGAGAACTCGTTGAGGAGCACTGAAACGTAATGGTTTTAAATTATTCATTAAATTTTTATTTATAATATAGTCGTGTTTACTGAAAAAATTTTCAATGGGTGTGTCGCTCCCTCTATTAAATATATATTAAAATTTGCTTTAAAAAATTATTATATTCTCATTTTTTTTTTATAAGATTGTGAATGATAAATGGTCTACCAAGGAAAATGAAAATTATTCTCTAGTCGATTCTATCTTCTTCAATCGTGAGTTCGGCCCTCGCCCTCGTGAAAGCGTATGTACTAAGTGCGAATTCCGAAGAAGAGAGTCAGTTGTTATTTTGTGAAGCTTATGTGGCTGTGGCGACGTGTTTTATAAGTTCTCTTTTGAGAAAGGCTGCTTCTTTTTTTTTTTGGCTGCCATTTTTTTGTACATGTATTTATTGAATTTAGAAAAAAGTTATAATAGCGTTTAAAATAACATAATAAAAAAAATCTGTAATATTTTAGGAAGTCTTCGCCTCGGGTATGTGTTTTTAATAAAGTTTCTCCTTTAATTTTAGACTAAAATAATTTAGGTGTTAAGTGCCCTATTTTATTTGTTCATGTTGTTTCATTTACTGCGAAATCTTGAGACTCACTCGCCCTTCCGTTTTATATTCGGGGATGCCGATTTCATTCGTCGAACGATCTCGGTTTTCGTGAAAGAAATTCTGCTGGAACTAAGGGATAAGCGCCTATTTACTCTTGGCTGTACTCTGAAATTGCGAGACGCGCACTGCGCTTCCAAACCACTGGGTTTTGGCGTCATCGTTCGATTACCGTCGTGATAAATTAGATCTGTAACGTTAGCACAAACAGGTAAGGTTGTAAAAATTTATAAATGTTATGAAAGTCTTTACTGACAAATAATTAATGAAAAGGGCGTCGGAGTTCAAATTCAAAATAGAAAATTGTTACAGGTAATAAGTAAATTATGTAATTTTTTAAGATTTTTGGATGATTTAGACTTTTATACTAAAAATATTGAATAATTTATTAGTCTCTTCTATCTTCTTTAATTCGATGTTTCACCCATCTGTCCTCTATGAAATCGCTGTTTTAATACTCCATGAAAAAGACGAATCCGAAGTATCAGTCAGTTTCTTTTGGAAAGCGTGTTTGCTGATGCGGATAGATTGATATTACAAAATTTATATATCTACCATAACATCTCAAAGATATATATGCAGACAATTAGATCTGTGTCCAAGGATGTCTGCGCCAAATAACGCAAAGAAGTTAAGTCGACTCGCGATAGATATACACACAAAAAGTGTGATATTTATCGAATACAGATTACATTTGGGAGATATCTATTTTATACGTGCTGAAATTGATTATATGAACCATCTCAGGCATGAGATAAAGTTTGTTACATAATATTGTGATTTCTCAGCTTTTTGTTTTGAAGTTTTATCGTTAATTATGATTGCTGTAAATTATGACAAAAATATTTCCATACTAAATTACATATATGACGAAACTCTGCCCATTAAATGTATTCAAAAATAAAAAATAAAATGTTCCTCAAGTGTTTCACTTTTAAAAGACAAAAATGTTAAAAATATTACAAAATGGTAAAAAATGTCTTACGAATGTTAGACAAAAGACTAAAAATGTCAGTTCTTCCAACAAAATTGTAATACAACCAAATGACAATATTGTCCCAGCAAATTTAAGCAAAATATATACAAAGTGACCCTAACATAATTAATAACAAATGTTCAAAAGCTGCTCAACATGTTGTTTAGTAAAATGGTCTCCTTAAAAATAGACAGAGCGAAATATCTCAATGCAGAATATTAGATCAGTTTTTAATATTGTGTATGAAATTATTAATATTATGTCTCTAAACACATATATGTTTCTCATCCATCCCAGCTTGAGAAATAATTATATAAGGCTCTTCATTAAAGTCTTGTATAATATAATATAGTCCGTTTTGCGCCGACATTATAAGAGCTACAAATGCCTCGTCTCTGCACCTCTTGTATGTAGTAACAGAGACCATATTTATCAGTTTTTCTACCTAGTGTATGTATTTGAAATTTACTTATCATATTTTGATTACTAACTTATATTTTCAAATTTCCTGTATCATCTTAGTGTATCATTGTTATGACTGATATAGTATTTGAATTTCATAACACCGTTTAGTCGAGAGCTCGAAATGGTCGTGTGCCCGCACTAGAAGTAACCAAATCCCTCATCATTTTCGATCCTGAGCCCCTGATCTCGCCTTTCTAAATGACCGAGTGGCAGTGCGTGTGTGATCTCCTTATAAGTTGACGGTGACGTAGAGATCAGGTTTGATCAAGTAGAACGGTGTATAATCTTATATAATTCTCTGCTGGTTATGCCACTGGCTTTGTCACTTTGACCTCTATTATGGTCTGTCTGGAGACCTATCGATAAGAGAAGAAGTGACGGGAACTCTACGTCTTCACTGTGAATAACAATAACAGTCAACGATGAGTGTCTGATACTGATTTCTTTATTATAATACGAAGGGAAAAATTCTCTCGCTTTCGCATCGTAGTAAGTCTGTGTGTTAAACGCTGTCATCAAAACCTCTGTTGTTCTTATGTATATTGTAAGCTTTAGAAATTTATAATTGTAGAAACGTACATCTATTAATCTCTCTTTAAGGATTAAAAACACGTCTCTGTGTAACCACAGCTACCACGAGATGCAATAGTGTAAACTTCCGCTGTCAATTCATAGAGAAAAAAAACCATAACTCTCTTTTTTTCCTGCATTCATAAACCTATTATAGAGTCGTATCCGAACCAGCGGCGTCTACGTGATAGATAAAAGGTCAAATTTTCTTAGGTCAAAGTAACCAGGGCTGTAGCCAAGCTGGGGTTGAGGGGTTTGAAGGTATCATATATTAAATTAATTTTTTTTTTATGGTAATATAGTTTGGTATATTCTGATTATTACATATTAGATATTCTTATATTATTATTATATATATAGATAATTTTATTAATTATATATATTATTATATAATATATAATATATTTATTATATTATTTTATAATTAAATATTTTTGATATATATATTATAATTTATATAATATTATTATATAATAATATAATTAATATTTTATTTGATATATTTATAATATATATATAATTTATTTTATAATATATATATTATTTAATTTTATTTAATAATTATATTTATTATTATATATATATATTATAATATATATATATTTAAATAATCTATATAACTGTTGAAAAAATTCGTTCTACTCCGTCTCATAAATACTTATTATAGCGTGAGCGCCTAGCCGCTCACTAAAGGTCGAAGTCAGTTTATTATATTTTGGAAGTGGTTAGTTGATGCGGATTGTTTATAAATTCTCTCTGTAAATTGTGCGTTATCTCGGCGGCCTATTTAAGGATCTGGAAACTAATAAGGGAGAAGAGTCTAGTCTCATGGTGAGATATAAAATAAAGCAACGATACGTATTCGTAGTGTATGTTCAAATATAGGAAATCTTTGCCTTGGTGTATAAGTTATTTTTTATAAGTATTTCTCTGATTTTTATTAATAAATTATTTTTATATAAGTGTATTATTTTATATATATATATATTATAGTTATACATACAAAATTAACAGTGTACTCATTGTGTAATAAACTAAATTGGCGGTGGTTCAATACCCATCTTGATAAATAAATATATGTTATTCTCCTCAGCTTAAATTATAAAGTGCCCGGCGATCCCCTACTACTCTATCTATCTCAACTAATTTTCCTATTTATATATATTATATATATATAAGTATAGTAAATGTATTTATTTCATTTATATTACTTAATATTTATTATATATATTAGTAATATTATTACACTTTTTTTTAATTTTAATTATATAATATATATTGATAATAATTAAATTTCTATATTTCTGCTCAAAATAATTAACTCAATAATGTCGTGACGCACGCACTCTAAATATGCGTATTCATGTTTAGATTTTGTGAGTGTAGTTGATTGTTGAGCAGGTGAACGTTTTTACAATTATCTCTGATAAGTTAATGGTCGTGCTTATCTGATGACGGTACTCTATATATAATGTTTATGGTTTAATGAAAGGTGATGCAGATTTGTGAGATAAATATATAAATATATTTAGGCAATTTAGTATCTTTGCAAAGGCTATTATCTGTGAAATCTAAGTCAGGAGTTTTGATGTTTTTTTTAAAAGTATGATATTCTTGAATATAATTTTAGTAAATATAATATTTATAATTAGTGGATATCTTCAACTATGAACAGCTAATCTTCTATTTTGGAAGTCAGGTGTACCTTAGCGGATACGTGTTTTTTATAATGATATTATCATATTTATTATGTCAATGTCTCTGATATAATTTGCGACGATATAAACTTATATATGTCAAAAATTAAATATTAATATATGCTTATATAATAATGTATAATAAAGTTTATTATAATAAATTAATTTTTTTAATTAAAGTATATAGATTCGCTATTAATTGTCGTCTGTACTCAAGTTGTTTAACAGCTAAAAGAAATTTGAAAATTATCAGTCGATCTTTCTTCTTCAATACCAGTTTCTGTCCCAGCGCACCTCTTGTAATGCTCGCTCGATTGAGTATACGATAAGTGCTAGGACGAATTCCGTGAAGAAGATGTGGTATAGTTCTCAGTTATTTTGGAAGCGGTGCTGAGCGTGAGAGCGATACATGAGATTTTATATATAATTCTCTACTCATGAGTAAATAATGCGTGACTATATAGCGGTCTCAACAGGATGTAACGAAGTGGGAAGTGTGCTAGCGGTTATAAGATATATAGGTAGACTTTTTTCAGTACTTGGTGACACTTTTATATATTTTAGGATAATAATTACTGTCGTCTCGGTTATAAGTTCTTTATAAAAATTTTCTTTAATGTTATTAGATTTTATAATAAAAATATTATTATATAATGTAAGATCATTTATTTTAATATTAACTATATTTTAAATATATATAATTAATATTATTATATAATATTTTATTATTATTATATTTATATATATATTTATATAATAATAATATTATTATATTATTATTATATTATTAAATAGTATTATATTATTTATTTATTATATTATTAGTATTAATAATAACTAAATCATCTAAAAATATTTGAATTTTGTATATATTTTATTTTTTTAGGTAATATAAATAATTTTATAATATTATCATATATATAATTCAGTTTTTAATATTAGATCGTTTTGATGAAATATATATGTTTATAATCTCGATAAAAAAAATTATTTTATAATAATTTATTTATATATATGAAAAGTTGATTTCATTTTTCTATAGAAACAACAATAATTTTCAATTATATTCCTCACATGAAGAGCTTCAGATATCATATAAGCTTATAAATGGTGAAGCAATATTCCTGAGGTAGTAACATATATTTATTTTTAGTCTATGCAAGCATAAAGAACTAATGTTTTTAAATTTTCTTCTCATAATGTAAGTGTCATTTAAGGTCTCACAGGATGATTTTTATCTGAAATCAAATGGTAAGTTATGATGTCTACTCTTAAAATTTACTTATATATTATTTCATATATACATACGATGTTCTTTTAAGAATATATTATGTAAAAAGGTGGAATAAAAACGACTTCATACGTTATTGATTTTATTATGTTGTTTAGGTCATACTAATATTATTTTATAGCGATATATACTTATGTCTACTCGTGTCAAGTTTTTTATATAAGTTTACTCTTATTTTATTAATTTATAAATATATAATATATTTTATATATATCAAGATTATAATATACATATATTATTTAATTTATATATTTAATTATATAAATTATTTATTTAATCTATTTATATATATATGCTTTTTCTATCTAAAAAATAATAAATTTCCGACCGGATATATATGTCTCTTTATAATAGATATTTTTTAATAAAGGTTATGTATCTATTATTTCCGGTTTTATTCGGTATATATATTATATATTATTTATTTAATATATATTATAGTTTACACTGAAAAATTATATTAAGATATATAAGTATAGTATATATATTTATATATTGTATTCTACATGTTCTCTATATTATAATATGGTTTTGATATATTATTACTATATATATACATTGTCTATATAATTTTATTAATATGGTGTCTATTTATAGTATCTATATATTTAGGCGTAATATTCATATCTATTATCTCTATATATTAATTTTATTTATGTTTGATTTTTATGGATATTCCTGTAAAGAAAAGTTGTTTTATATAGTCTTAATGATTTACTATATGTATTTTTTTCATTTTCTATCTACATGTATATCTCAATAAGGTAGTTTACTTCTATGATTTAGTCTGATATTGTCTCTCATTTATTTTTAATTTTTTAGTTTTGATTACATGTCATTATGGTTGCTTATCACTTTTAACACTTTGTCTCTCATTTGGTTATTTAATTTATATATTCAGCTGAGTGGGTTACTATCTCTTCTTTCGATATCCTTACTATTTTTAATCTCTCTATCTTTCTGCATAAATCATCTACTCTTAATACCTCTTTCCCTTCTCATAGAGCAGCTACTTTTTTAATGTCTCTCTCGTCTATTTAAATTACTTTGCATGTTATTCTCCATTTGTGCTTTCCATTCATGTATTTTATATATTTATTTTTATTTATTTTTTAGTTTTTATTTCATATATTTATTTTAATTATTTATTTTTTAAATCATGATTTTTATTTAGGGTGATTTGTTGTTGTTTACTATATACGGTTTGATTTCTTTATATCATATGTACTAATTAGTATTCATTGTTTACTAATATTGTATTAACTATAATTTGAGTTTCTCATATGCTTATTATAATAGTTCTATTAGCGAGTATTAATATATTAATAATAAAATATATAGTATGTTCTACATTGTCGGTTAGTTACTGTGATCATGTTTCTGTCGTTAGCCTGAACTTACCTCTTCTTGAATTGATTATCTTCATGCTTAGTATACATATACTCTAGCGATTATTTATACTATGTGGCGTTATTAGGGTTAGATATATCTCCATTTGAGTATAATAATAACAGTATAATCAAATAAATTTAAGACTCGTTTTTAATTATTTAATAATTTGTTATTTTTTCTTCAGGTCTTTCAACTAACCTCTAATCTATCTCGAATCTCTTTCCGCAACGAAAAATAACCAATTCATGTCTTCCAGAAATGTATTGTCAAATAAAATTCGGCCTTTGGCGGATACGTTTTGTCTACTTTCAGCTCAAACCGCTTTCCGCTTTGTCAGAATGAGCTCCAAACAGGATGTATTATTGATACACGTATCGTATAGTGCATTTCTATTTTATGAATTATATAAAATTTCGATTATTCGATGGTAAGTTTTTATATATTATAATAAAGTTTTACTCAGTATTATTTTTACTCACTTTAGGGAAGAATTCAAGTTTGCTGTAAGAAATATGACTAAATTATATTATAAATAATTATTATACTTGAATATAATCTTAAGGAAAAAGGAGTTTTGTTACTGTCCTCTATTATAGTATCAATGCATTTGATCTTGGTGCACCGTAATTTGTGCATATATTATTATATTTAGTATGCATGTGTGTGTTATTTTAACAATAAACTAATTTTATAATATATTTTGATGAAATGTATTTTTAGTGCCAAAAAATTGAATTATCTAATTGATCTGATGTATTAATCTCTTCAAATCGTAAATTTTCCAATCGCTCTTCTGTTAGTAACACGCTATATTTTTACGATCAATATATACTATTAATGAGTGTAATATTCCTGATAATGTACGAAATAACGGAGTCTATTATCATAGTTTTAGATTGCTTAAATTGACGTTTTTCAGGAGTACATTTTCACATTTTAAGTAAAATGCAAAAATTTTGTATTATTGAGTGTTATTGGTGTGTAGAAATGATAAGAGACGTAGTGAGAACATGTGTCAATAATAATATAATAATAATTAATAAAATTATATAAATAATATATACTAAATACAAATAACTGTTCAGATGGTGTTTCATGTTTAATTAAATTTCAAGACTATATATAATAATAATAATAATCCTATAATAAAAATGTCATATAAGAATTATTATTTCAAATAATGTAATTCTATCTATTAGATATTTTATGATTTATAAAATTCTTATTAATTTAAATGATAATATATTATCTAAATAATCTATAATATAAAACAGAATAATTGGTATACATAATAAAATTCGTGTAACTATTCTATAAAGTGTTATATTAATTATGATAGATGAAATTGATCAATTAGTTTTGAAAATAATAATAATAATATCTATCATAAGTAGTACGCTTAGTGACTGAATAGTGGAGCAATAATGACTGATAATTTCTCTGGAACGTAACGGCACTATAGATTAAATTGCAGCAACCTCAAAAATCAAATTGATGAGAGGTTGTCTCATGCGACTTTTGATAATTTAATATTATTATGTAGATCCCGTGATTCTGTTTGTCAAAATCCATGTGATGTAATGCATTACATTGCTCTTTATAATTGTATTTTCAGAACTTTTTTAACCCATAACTTACACAATTAAGAAAAATTCACTTCAAATAAATTTATTCCTTAAAGTTAATAGGTGCTATACATTTAAAAATACTATTAACTCTAATATACTTCATAATTTCATTGTGAATGCACTAATTTTTTCAATATTGTCAGAGTTTACTCTCGAGAAAATAAATATATGGTAAAAAGTACTACTAAAAGACAAAATTCTACTTTAGTTTATTTCTCATAGCTTGAAATATGAGACTCACATCGTATTTTTTTTTTTTTATATGATATAATAATGTAAAAAATCATATCATCCACATTATTACCACCACGGTAAGGTGATTAATTTCTGTGAGTTGAGAGAAACTATACTAGGGTAGATTTTCTAGCCTAGAGAATAAGTTATACATATTTAATCTCACGGTACCGTGCTCACAGTCTCTTCCTATGTCACTGCACGCCTCTCCTCGCTCCTCTCGTATTCACGGTCACTGTTCAGTATTGAGATATTCATGCTACACCCATTTTCTTTATAATATTATGTATACAACCGACAGATATATTCTCCGTAATAAGAATGAATGTGTTCAGTTATAAGTCTCTGCCTAAATAGACTGCAGTACCCTGTATCATGAGTAAGTGTGCTGGTAATAATTTTCTGCAAAACTCTAGAATAAATACACAGCGTCGCTATAACACGAGCTCTGTATACATTTGCGTATATGTCAGAGTAGAGAGATACTTGATAAGTGATGAGCTATCGCGTGAATACAGAAAATATTAGTGCAGACGAGGAATGTAAACGTCTGGGATGTATGCGTTTCGGATATTATTTGAAGATCATGTATGTGGCGCGTGGGATAAGTTTTTTTTATATGAAGACTTTGTTACGTTATATGAAGATGAAGGAATAGAGATATTTGATTTAAAGAAAAGAATCTTTTATTTATGTTAGATATAGAGAAGTAAACAGAAATTGTATTAGGGAAAGGTTTGGTTGTCCTTAGGACTTTTTATCTAACCCCCATATTTAGGTCGTGAATATAGCTGAAACGCTGGTTTTATGGTTCTATTTATTAATGAAAAGTTATCGATTCTCTTATAGGTTAGTCTACTAATATAGATAGTTGGACGAAAGGTGTTTAGATTAAGTTAAGGCGTTATTTATTCTACATTATGTTCGTTGTGTCTTACTTATTATTGAATATTGTACCTGACTAGCTGTCATTCGCTGCTTTACCGTATATATATTATTTTTATTATTATTATAATCTATAATAATATAATTTATATAAAATATAATGATATTAAAGTTAAAAATTTATGGATAACTTGTTAAATTATTATTTGTTGCCATCTCAAATTTTAAAAAACCTTTTTATTTTTTATGTAGTCACTCTTACGTCCGAATAACGTTCTCTCAATTAACATTGGTTTGCCATGACATGTGACTCTTGTGCTGTGTTTGTACGCTAATACTCCGAACAATGAGTCGAATATTATTAGGTATATAGACGTTGGCACTCTCACACTGAGTATATTTTTACATCTTTCGTCTACTTATTTCATCTATAACAAAGAGTGCATTTTGTTCACCTAGTAGAACGAACACAGCAACAGCTCAACTCTCGACCCAACCAGTACTCCGCCATTCAGCTCTGTTTCCGTGTTCCCTATACTCATACTACAAAATACAACAACTCTATCTTAATACTGAGCTACTGTTTTCACCTACAACGCTCATAGAGGCTCACAACCGTGCACTCATCCTACTACAACATTCTCCTGGTCATATCTAACGAATTGTTTGATATAAAAAGGGACTCAGCGCCATAAAAAAAATATTGGTGCATCATACACTCCTTATCGGCAACTCGTGATCAGATTGTCCTACTCTCTCTTATCAATCAGAAAGTTCCCTCCTTTTAGCGCCTTTAGCGGCTAATAAACGTCTTACTGAAATTGGGCTTTTTAATTTCTCGTAAGATAGTAATATTTGCGAATAATAGAATATAAGATTGGTAAAGAGTAGCGATTGAGATAAGAAAAGAATCAGAGTCTCAGTTTATTTTGGAAGCTGTAGGTGTGTGCCTGTAGCTGGACGTATTTTAATAATTCCACTCTCCTCAACGCACCAAGAGCCCGACTCGGCAAGTCGTGTTTCGAAAACGGTTTTTATTATTTATTATAGCATAAAGCATTATATAACAGAGCATATCGATAATCTATGTATATAATGTGTTTTGTTGTTATAATTTTTATAAATCAGTTATAAATAATTTTGTTTATTGGAATAAAACTAATAATTAATATTGCGCGCCGTGCTCGCTTACTTACGATATTATTCTACAGCAGGTAAGTTTAACTTTAATAGTATTCTAAATTAATGATATAGTTAAATTTTTTTTTAAGATTCGCAATGAAATTGGCCCAAATAAAAGTCTGATTATATTATATTGTTCTAAAATGCCGTCAGTCTACTCTCTTCTTCAACATTAACTCCATCGACCTACTTATTTTAATAAAATATCGACTAATAGTAATTGATATATTACATAAGTATGACGGAATTCCGAGTTATAAGATTATAATTTTGAGTTTCAGTTTTTTGGATAACTTTATATATTTTATATTAATAGTTTATTATTGAGTTTTTATCATTTTAATTTTTAAATATATAATTATATATATTATTTTTATTCTATATATATATATATATTACATACCTCGATTCCTATCTAACCGTGCAATAGCCAGTTGATACTATGAGGTCAGTGTACTAATAATGAGTTGGGGTGACGCCCTGAAGGCCATATGTCTTTCTGCTCGAGTATTTCTTTCTCTCTTATCAACGAAAACGTGTATTACCTTTCTGTGCTAGATAACGCCGTAGAGTAAACTGTGTTACTCGAATGGTAACCATATGATGTTGTTATGATGGCAGTGTTGGTGATAATAAGAACACAACTATAATCGATATTGTTTCTCCAAATTTATTATAATCATAAGATACGTTTTCCGTTATTAGTCCTCATTTTGAGGTTTCCTTACGTACTAGTCCGCCACTCAATTCAATTATTTCCTATTAGATTCCTATATTAGGATTAGACAGACGTTAAGTGCCTAGGAATTGGTTAGTTAAAGTTACTGGCGGTATGATTATACGTTTAATTTTTCATAGCCGATTAAAATATGTGGTAATCCTTTGCTATCAAGTTTTATCTGCTCTGGAAAGTTATTGTTAGTGATATTAAAGCTATTTAAAGAAAATATCTTGTGAAGTAGTGATTTTTAATATCTCTTCATGGGCCCCCTAATTGACTCAATTATCTATATTTTCAAAGACTTAATACTAAATTTCATTATTATTTTTTTATTTCAGTGTATCTTCATTACGTCATTTGGTATTTATTAATGTTTATAGTTATAAGAGTGTATTTGTTTAATATACTGTTCGTTATTAAGATTATTTAATATTTTCTCCGGTGTATATTAATTTAGAATCGTTACTTTTAATATATTTAAAACGCGACGCTTTTCGCTTTCTGCAAATTAATTCTAATTTTATATATTTATATTATATAATAAATTAAAAATCTCTCGAAAAAAATTTATACTATTAATAATTCTCAAATAAAAGATTAATAATATTTATTTTTTTCTCATATTATATTATTATTATTTTATATTATTATTTTTTTATTATTATTCGTATTTGTGTTTTTATTACTTATATATTTTAAACATTCACATGGTTCTGTTAGTTTTTTGTTCTTTTTTGACTTACCATGTTTTTTCTAACAATCAAATGTTCATTATCTACAATGTCTACCAAATTCAGTTTATTAAATAATTTTAAAATTAAATTTTATAACCATTTCTCTTATGTTATTATTAAACGAATTATCTATAATCCTCAATTATACAGTGATATTGTGAATAAATTATACACTATACAATCTTTAATTATATGTTTACAATTCAGTTCTACATTGTTAATTATGATATTTTAAAATAATTTGTATTCTATTTTTTTATATATATATATATTACGCGTTAATAATGTTATATGTATATGAAATTGCCAATCAAATAAAATTAGGAATAAAAAGTAATCAAGAGTATTGAATATTTCGGTAAACAAAGTACTATTTAATAAAGCTCGCGCATGATTAGCAAAAATTATCTTTCATCTGTTTGCTGCAATGATATGTGATTATAATCTGTATAACATTCATTCTTATTGAATAAAATAATAAACTCTCTATCGATAACAATGATGCAAATAATACGGTATGCGTAGCACATCTCCTCATTCCCTTCACCTCAATCCATCTGAAAAATTCTGAAACGGTGGAAAGACAGTGTGTATGAAGAGTATGCTTGCTCTCACACCTCCATCATTTCCTTTTTGGATCGTGCTTTTATTAATTCTCTAATAGTTTATAGCTTACTATATTATTGAACACCGGGCTCTAATGGGCTTCTCTCTCTTCGTTTCTGAATTGCAGATTAAATTTAATGATATTGCATGAGGCAATAGTTTATTATTTTTTATATAATATTGAATTGATATGTTGATTTTTTTTTACGACCGCTCTGCTACCTCTCTAAAAATGTATCATTAATTTTAAGTAAAATAATTATTATAGTATATAAATCTCAATAATAAAAAAAAGTCGTTATTATTTCGACTTAATTAAATCATTATTAAAAAAGTCATTGTTCGTCCCCAACCTTTAATTTATTGTACGAGTAAATGGTGTTTAAAGTTTATAATATCTTATTATTTATTCAATAATAAATCATATTAACGTCTTTTAATAATACATTCCTAACTTCTAAACAATTATTATTATCAGTAAAATTATAACAACACTTTACGTATATATTTTTATTCCTCTAGTCAAATAATATAACTATAAAGTGCGCTACGCCTTTCCTAATTAATATTAGCGAGTCCTATAGTATTATTAATATTTTATGGTATAGCTAATTATGTTTATTATTATATTATTTTCTGTTGAGTTTTATATATTAATTATCTCTCTTAAGTTAATATAATTATAGGTGCGTTCGGTACAGCCCGTGGAGCAATAGCCAATGGTACATATAGATATTGAAATTTCTTAGATCGAGCTACCAATTGAGGTAGCTCATGATGAAGCATTATATAGTGTTAAATGACAATCATGATTAACGTGAAAGAAAGGCTTTTAAAATGCTACATTAAATCCATTAAATCTATTTATTTTTTATCATGTTATCTTTTTATATATAATTATTTTATTTTATATATTTATTTTAAAAAATTATATATATATATAAGTATAAATTTTTTTATAAACTTAACGTTATTAATTTATATATTATACCTGACCCTCTAATTAATAATAACTTGATATATAAATGATTCGGCTTTCCCCTTACGCCATGACTATTAATGTATATATATTTGGGATGGAGAGAATAGAGGAAGAGAGAGTCGCTCGAGCAACACATGCTTATTCGTGTGTGCATATGCAATATAGAGAATATTATATAGAATTATTCTAGAAATTTGTGTGTTTACAATTTTCATATGTGAAGTACTCTCTATAATGCTTATTAATAGAATTTTTCGTGCCTATCTTATTATAAAGATCGTAGTGGTGCTGGACATGATCATTGTGCATGTGACGCATAGGTTGGTAGCTCTCTTATATCTATTTCAGTTAATCCTCTCACTCGTTCAATAAATATGTTCTGTTATATATGTAGCAAGTCTTTTCGTTAACGTGTATGATCGGCTTCAATTCATAAATATATTCATGAAGTGATTGCGATATACGTTAAAATATTCTCAGCTCTAGAGTTGTGATGGTTAGAGTTTTCATTCACAGTTAAAGAAAGTACACCTTTGTGCCTTACTTTCCAATTGCCATAAGGGAATCAAAATCAGTTTAATCATCAATATACACTAAGTTCACAAATACTTTTTCCTATTTAACAATTAAAATCTGATCATCTTTGTATTTCTTATTGACTGATAGTTAATTTAATTTATTAACAATTTATAATTTACCTCAGCAGTTTATATGTTGATATTTCTGCACTCGTGTGTGGAAACTTAGGCCGACCCCAACGACAAAAGCCAGTTTTGTTGAATCATGGAGCATTGCTCGTGCTAAACGCAAATATTCTGATGGAGAATAGAATTTTTTAAGAAGAATATAGCTGTGGTTGTTACAGTTATATCCTAAGCAGTCAAAAAACCTTCTCTCTCTCATACTCTCTGATCTATCAACTCGTGTGCTCTGACTCTTTTGTTACGAGCAAAATTAGCTAGATGGATTTAACAAAATTCTTCCTTGCATTCTCACTTAGCTTGCCTTGCACGGAATCAATCCAGGCACTTACTCAAGACAACTCTTTCAACATTATATTAATATGAATTCTGCGTTCTGTTGTGTGTGTTTTCCTTGTATTAAAATGTGGTGAAAGATAGAGGATGGTGTGTATCTGATAGGTGGTCGCAATATAATAATAAGAATACGACTTTCGAGCTTGATATGAATGATATTTAAAAAATGTACGCTATTTTCAGAGATAGCTTAAGAAGATCGGATGATGATGTTTAAATTTTGGAAAGAAGCAAAGTTGAAAAGACTCTCTCAAAAAATCAAAACATTTTTTCAATCAAAGGTCCAATTTAATGAATTGGCAATCGAAGTAGGAATAGCGCAAAGTAGAACTCCTGTGTTTGTGTATTCATTAATTTTTTCTACTTGAAAAGATGCCTTATTCCTAACTTGAACTGCTTGGGTTTATATTATGATATTAATCTTTAAATGTTAATTTCCAAGTCTGAATTTTAACTATTTAATATATATTTACTTGATAAAATAGGGTATATGTACTTTACTTTGATTATGTCACGAAAAAATAAATAATTATTTGATAATTATTTAAGAATATTATATATTCGTTTATATTTTATTTATATTGTTCTTATACATTCCGTGACTACGCAATATGATATAACTAGTTCTTTTACATCGAACGAC
Source organism: Trachelipus rathkii (assembly GCA_015478945.1). Lineage (NCBI taxonomy): Eukaryota > Metazoa > Arthropoda > Malacostraca > Isopoda > Trachelipodidae > Trachelipus > Trachelipus rathkii. The sequence continues at coordinate 10,454 of JABUQX010083413.1, read as the reverse complement.
ATTATCCATCGTGTCTCTCTCCCTCTCTGTTTAATCTAAAAAGTCACTTTTAATGTTATGTTAAAATTTCTCAGTCGTGCCTACTCAACTATTCTATATAAGTCGGTTTCTCAGCATAAGATTTAGAATTTAATTTTCTGAACTTTATATTTGAAAATATGTTATACTACAATTTTTTTTCATTATATAATGAGAAAAAATATATAGTATTTATATTTTTATATTAATAATTTTTTTTCACTACGTTTATATATAATATATAAAAGATTTAACATTTTTGTGATTTGACTACGGAAATTAATACTAAGGCATATAAATGCTAATTTTTTGGTTTTTGGATCAAAAATTCTTTGCTGTTTACTTACCTAACCTGTCAGGCTTTATTATTTATTATTTTTATTTTTAATTATTCATTTATATTATATATTATAAATTATTATACGAATTAATTTAATTCTAGTATAATTAATTTTCTCTGGCTTACTTAAAAATATCTATTATATATAAGTGTTGCGCATAGGCTGCTATCTTATTCATCTATAATTTGTATGATATAGTATGTTACAGTTTATTTATATATATATGTGTATTAATTGTATTATAATATTATTATATATATTTTATATTAGTTATATTATATATATTTTATATTTATTATATATTATATTATTTATTAGGTATGTATATTTTATTCTGAATTTTTATTTATAGATATTTTCTGTACTTATATTCTTCATAAAAGTTACACGGAAGTATATATTGTTACTTCATTTCAATTTATAAGGAAGTTTGACTTATTTAATCTGTTTATCATAAATTTATGTATATAGCTTATGGTGACGTTAAGTGAGGTTATGAATAGTTAATTATATTTATAATTATGGTTATAATATATATAAGTATAAATAAATATAGCAAATGTTTATATTTTATTATTATTATATTTAGATATATATTATTATTTATATTTGATATATATATTATGGTGTTTACTTATTATTATATGCTATATAATTTACAAGTTTAGGATTTACGCGTAGTATTTTTTTAATATAATAATTTGTTTACCTTATTATTATTATTATATAATTTTTTAGATTAAATTATTATTAAAGTAAATCATTTTTATTTATATCTTCTTGTGAATAATATAATATAATGTATAGTTTTTTCCTTATATATAGATATTCAATTCTGCCAAAATATCTAAAGTTATTTATAGTGCCTCTCTCTCACCTCCTAATATATTATATTATATTTTTATTATATTTATTTATACTCAATTTTTGGTGCGGTTTAGTTAATTAAATTATTATACATGAAATTGTTTTACTTTTTTTATATATTAGTTTGTGCAAGAAATATATTATTTTTTATTATCTTGCTGAAAATATGAAACGGATATTACATTTTCATCTCCTTCAAGATCCGGGCTTTGTTAATAATTTTATGTCAACTTGATATATTAATTTTTTTCCTGAGAATTCCTCAGTGTACAACAGATAGGTAGTCTCCTGTCATAGGGTATAGGGTTATATAGATATATGATACCCAGCTTTTCTGAGTTTTCTTCCTAATTCATTTGCATTTATTCATCGTTGAACGGCTTGCATTCAGAAAACTTCAAGTATGAAGTTCAGATAAGCGTGTTTCCTTGAATTTTATTATTTTCATTGTATCGTTCAATTTATGCAGGACTCCTGGATTAATTGTGATTTATTATAAATTTTACATGTGTGAAAGCAGGTCCTGAGGATATAAATCCTATTTTCAGCATGCATTTCTCTAATTTAAAATATATATATAAACTTTTTGTTAATAAAGATGTTGTATTGATGATTAACCAATAAATGCTGTACATCTAGATCCTCCAACTTATCGTAAAGGCGCAATTTTACCACCTACTTATTCATATTTCTTTTATGTTTACTTATTCATACTTCTAATAAACTCTACTTCTTATACACTGTTTGTTCTTATCCACAATTTTCCTCAATTAGTATATGTATTTTTCCGCCAAAACTTATAATGATTATGTTTATTTGTACCACTACCTTATTCCCTAATTAGCGTAATAATGAATATAATATATAATATTATTATTTCCTATTTAATTATTATAAGTTAGAATTTTTTATATATATATTTTATATATATTAATATATTTTATTTAAATATTTCTTAATATATATAATATAAATATATATTTATTTGATTATATAATATATTTACTATTTATAAATTATATCACTATTTTAATTGGGTACAATTTGTTTGTTTGTAATTGGAAGACCGTAGAAAGCGTTTGTTTGTTTTTAAATTGGGATCAATTGTTATGTTTGTTTTAATTAGGACAATTTTTTACTAACAAGGAATATATAATAAAATAATAATAAGAATAATAATATAATTTAATATATTAATAAATAATAATAATTAATTAATAATAATTAACTGTATATTAGGAAAATTTAATTAAGAATCTTGAATAATATAATAATAATAATATGATAATAATAATGATATAGAGAATAAAAATAAGTAATTTTAAAGTTAAAATCTATCTCTAGTTTCTAAGTCTAAGTAGGTCTAGAGCCTAGTCTCTCTACTATTAATGAATATGATAATAATCTACTCCTTAGATAGTAGCTTGTATGTGTGAATCAGATATTAATAATAATAAGTTAATAACGTCAATAATTAATCTTTAGCATGTATAGTTGTATATAAATAGTAATAAGCAAATGATTAATTACAATTATATAATATATGATTAATAATTAATAATATCGTTATAATTATAATTAATGGTGTATATCTTAATTACAGCTCTTAATCCCGATTACTTCGTCACATATTAATAATTAATAGATTATTATTGGTAATAAATTAGATATTATTATTAATAATAATAATAATTTCAAGCCGCAGAATTCTAGCAACTTCTAGCTTCGAGCTTAAAAATAGGTTAAATCTGGCAACCTTGAGAATTTGTTTAAAATATCATATCTAGTCTTAATGATATATAAATCTTATCTCGCTTCGTTATTATCGTCCAGTCTAAAATATAATTTGCTACCTTTCACATTCAGCTCAACTATCATGAAATATATATCTAATCATTTGACAGTTTTGATGTTCACTGTCTATATCATAAGCCCCCCAAATTTCATATTTGTTCAATCTTGATTTTCCCAATGGTTTATTTACTCTACAAATTTTATGAAAAGCTACAGTCTTATCTTGGTCTTCAAGTTCTACGCTGAAATAGTCAAGATAAATCTATTATATAAAGTAAGTCAAGTTTTTTTTTCTTTATTTTTGCAGGGTTTACTAAAACAAACAAATTTAAGAAGACATAAGGATTATTTAAACTTGAGAACTCGCATTACTTTAAAAAAGAAGAAAAATTATCATTTTACATGAAACGGAAAATTTAAAAAAAAATGTAAATTGTTAAATGCAAGAATAATTTAACAGATAAATATGGAAAATAATATAAAAATAAATACAATATAATAAAATTCAAACAATGTTAAAAAGATATACATTATATAAAATTAATGTCAAAATAAAATTTTCTATTTATAATGTATGTTAATTATTTCAATTATTCTCTTCTATATGTTGTAATAATAATAATTAGTTATAGAATTCAAAAAAATACTGACATTTCTCTTGCTCCACCGCAAAATTAAATAATATACCACTTTAAAATAAATGCATGACGTTTTTTTTTTAGTATACATTCTATTAAGATACATGGCGCAGAATAAATGTATGACAAGATGTAGTTTATTAGTTCTTGTTATATAAGACTCCAGTACGTATGAGAAAAAAAAATGTTTACTAAAATAACATTCAAAAACCTGCTGCATATGTCAGGATCTTCAAATAGTATTGAGGAGAATCATAAAATGAGAGGAACCCTTTAATTCAAAATCAAGAGATTAAATCTGGGGGGGGTTGGGAGTATCTCCCGTTCTCGATTTTCGTACCCCAGTACCTTTTGTGTGGTGGTTGATGTTATTATTTAATTAATTTATCACATGTCAAAAGTGATTTTATTATTAAATTTTACTTCCTTTAAGATAAAGTTGTTCGCTTTCATAGCTAGACTTAAATGAGTTTTGAAGGTTATTTATTTTTATAATATATGGTAGTAATAGTTGTAATTGGTATTTTTATGATTATATTGAATAAATAAATAAATATTTATTTTATTATAGATATATTAGTTATATATATAATTTTATTATAAATTATAGTTTTTTATATATACGTTATATATTATATAGTGTATAGACTTTGTGATCACTTATCCAAATGGTCTTACATTTGTTGTATATCCTGTTTAATTAATATTTAGTGAATTATAATATTCCGTAATACTATCGTAATAATAATAATAAAATTAATAAATTATAATTAGTAAATTTTATAATTTTTTTATAAAAAGTATATTATATAACTTATAATAATTAATATTAAATATAATAAATATATATATTTATTATAAATTAAAAATAATTTAATAATAATTTATAAGTAATAATAAAATGATTTTTTAATAATAATAGATTATTAATACTCAATTAGATAAAATAAATCGTATTAATAAATAATATTTTTTTTATATCACTAGGCTACAGACAATACTAAAGCGTCAGCGATGATAGAAACCATTACCTATTAATTCCTGATTTCGAAATGACTGTATGGTATATATAATCCATTGCCAGTTTGAGTAGTTGATCTGCTCCTACAAACTCTTTATCTGTTAATTTTTTTGCCAGCAATGCTTAATTGTCAATGCCATTCTGTGTGCTGAATGGTTTACATTTTTCCAGTTCAAATAAACTTGTGCTTTCTGAATAAACCGTATGTGGTTGGTCTGTAAAATGTTTATTGAATCCGTTTATGGGTACATTGGATTCAGAGTAATAATTGTGTCTTGTAGGTTCATGGTCCACCTGGTACTGTTATTGTATTTAGATTAAGGACAATTTACCTAGAGACTTAGCTCTGTGACTGAAAATTTGGTATTCAGACCTTTTAAGGCTAAGGATTAAGATTTTTATTGTTTAGCCAATCATAAGTTGTCTCTTGTCAAATTTTAGATTTAAAAAATTATTAAATTTAAAATCTTTATTTAATTATTTTATCTAATTGTGTTGGTGTGGAATAGGAATGACCCACGGGTCTTATTACCATGAAGTTTTTTTTTCTAATTTTCGTTTAATGTAGTATCATAGTAATCCAGAGATTTATTGTGTAAGAGTATACTTGGTGGTGTGCTCGTCTGTCATCGTAGTATACTATGCAATTCTCACGATAGTTAGAGAGTATGTCACCAGATTGAAAATGTCATATTATGTGTTGGTTGTTGACATTATTGGTCCATCTGAGGGTAATGTTTTAGAGAGTGCGTCATTTTCTGTATATATAATTTTGACATGTATGTTTTTGGATGGGTGTGGAGGTTTAGGTAAGTTATTAAGATCTATTTGTGGAGATTGTATTCCGCTGATACTCCTCCCTACACGCATGAGAGTTGTATGAGAATATCGTTTGATTCCATGAATAACAGGTGATGCAATGTCTAACCGGTGGAACAAGGTTTTGGTTTCTCTGATCGGAGACTGGAGAAATGGAAACATAGGCTATAGAATAGTGGTAGCACTCATATATCTGGTGAGTCTGTGAGTGTAAGCGACAGATAGGTTTGGTGTTAAATATAATAAATTTCTTTATGAAAACACAAAAAGAATATATTCCAGTCTGAGTGATTAATGGAGCAGTTCGAGTTAATGCCGTGCATATACGGAATAATATTACGAATGTCGTCTACGTGAGGTACAGCTGAGAAGATCGTGATGATAAAGTCAAATTAGTAATGTAAGAACCCTGAGGAACACTATCAATTTATACTCCAGGGAAGGAGAAGAGGACGACTCCATCAATCGTATTGCTTGATTATGGTATAAACCGTGATTCAAAATGAGTAGAAAACTAGACGGAGCATCACCATAGATAGAGTGAGTGAAACCCGATAGATTTATTGGCAGGCGTGGATGCATAGTAGCTAGCTCACGTGATCGCGTGCCTGCATATGCCCGGTTATGATAGTCTTTTGCGAATGTGTCAAGTCGCCACTCAGAATACGCAAGAACTCCTTGTTCAAAACATTTCCGTTGGAATCGTCATGAATATAATACGCTCTGTCGCTTATCTTACACTCTTATGAGTGCAGTGAGGCTTATCCTCGATGTCTCCGTGTGTCATGCAGTATAGAGTCCTCATGGTTGATCATTGAGAAACTTTGAGAGTGAGTAGGAGAAGGCGATTCTCAGAAGTCCAGTGGTTAGAATTCGATTGAAAAAAAAGAGGCGGAAGAGATATTTGTTTCTTTCTCTAGTAAGGTAGTTAGCTACAGAAACCCGTCGTAAGCTGTTTATTAGGACCGAGGATCAGAATTATTTTTATTTTTATGTGTAGTTATTTTTTTTAATTAATTATATAGATCTGAGCTTATCATTAGTAGTGACCTAAAATCGATCAGATTATGATAGGTGTATTTCTATATATCTTTTCTCTGAATTTGACTCTCTATATTTGTTATGTTTATTATATGGCTGTTATTATTTTATATATAATATATTAAATTATACATTATATTTTTGTTATGATAGTTTAACTATACGTGTATACTCGTGATTGTGTGCAAGTGACATTAACTGCCTTCCTGGGATTTGAACCACCGCATATGTGTTGTCGCGTGAGGTTTAAACAGTGATATTGCTAATTATTGGTTCTTTATATTCAATCTGAATGCTTATTCCCCAATCCGCTCAATAAAAGTGGATTCAAGAATCATTATAAAGCAAACCGATTCCACCAGTCTAGAGCAGCAGCACTCTAATCGAGAGTCGTACCGCAGTCCATCACTCTTCGTATCTATCTCGTATCGTGGTATGTTTACAACTGACGTTTGCTTAAACATTAAACTCCGCGAGTTTAATCTCTACTGATTCTCTCTCACTACGTCTATGTCAGTTCTTATTTTGATAGAGTGATTGCGATTATTTATTTGCATATTATTTAACGATTCTTGTACCATTATAAATGAAACGTAGAGATGATTGTGAAGCCAGTATGAAGTGACACTCGGTGATGTCGCTCCTGATCGGGGAACTCTTTTGCTTTTTGTATAATTTGTATTCATTGAAATGTCAATATCTTTGTTGGTTAGCTGTTATCAGTGGTTACGCCGCAGTTTGGTTATAGCACGGGCCATTGATTTCCATTCGCACGTCGCAACATCCTCTGGTCTTAATCTCCATGCATAGATTTGCTAAGTTAGCATGTCTCTTGCCGCTCTCTCATCCTTATAGTGTTCCTTTCCTCTTAAACTTTCCTTTATTTTTAATGCTCTGTTATATATGTCATATCATATTTAACATACTCTTATTTATGTGTTATTTTACTCTATTTAGTTTTTACTTACTTTTTTATCTTACTGTGTGGAATAATTACCAGGGATTAGGCTAAATCGTAACGATATTTGTATAATTTCACTGATTATAACGAGGACTGAGTAATTATATTAGATTAATTATATTAGTATTAGTATATAGTATATATATAGATATATATATAGAACTGATCTCGTCTATTTGGCCTTGATGGTCGGGTATGTTTAATATATTAATGAGATCAAGCAATGTCTCATTGCGTTTGCAAACTGACATTATGACATAATTCCTTTTAGTAAAATTATATTGCTTGCTGCTTACGCTATTTAAATTTCTTGAAACGAAAATATTTGAACATATATTATAAAAAACATTGAAAAAATGACATAAGGATACCAAATATACAGATAAAGTGGATTAACTGAAACCATACGAATGTATAAGTGTCTGGTAAAATTAATATTTTGATATCTGGTTTTGCTACATTTTATCATTAGTTTTAATATTTTTGATGTTTTTTTTTTTTAAATTATATAAGAAGTATTATAAGTTTTTATATAAATTATTTGTTTTTTTTAAATTAAGATACAAAAAAAGAATAGTTTTTATATGTATTATCTTCAAAGGTATACTTTCATCTCTGTAAGAGGTAGATTATTTTATATATATTTATTATATATTATATAGTATATATATGATATATATATATTTATATGTGGGGTTATTTGTATACTAGTAATTCAAATCCTGTTGGTATAGGGTAACGACACTGTGAGCTAAAGAATTTATTACTTGTATGTTCTCTTCTTTAGTTCTGTTTTTTTTACAATTTATATTTATTATTATACTATGAGAATTTTATTATTGTGATTATGATATCTATTTAAAATTAATAAAATTCTTTTATCTTTGTTTTCGGAGTGAAAATTATTATGATGTGTAATATTTATATATTTATGTATGATAATGATGTATATACATTGGAGATTTGTGTATTCACCAAAATATGTATCTATTATTATTATTTTGCAGTTGCTATCAGATGTTAATGGTATCATATTGTTATTAACAGAAATGTATTGGGTGAAAATCCCTTTATTTCAGCAATTATATATTATGTCTTTTTATTTTTTATGAGTTTTGTATTAAATATTAGCTATTATATTATATTACTGCTAGGATAATAATGGTTAAGTTTAGGTTTACTTTCTCTCCGAAACTTATTTACTTTATTTTCCTATATATAATATAATATTATTTTTTTCGTGTGAAACTGATTGTTGCAGATATGGTAGCGTTTTAATTTATTTATATGTATTTATAAAGTAAATTTATGTTTTTATTTTATATTTTATGCATAACAGTGCATTATGGTATTATACATATTAAGTCTTTTATCACTTTTCTAAATAATTGCAAATGTCTATATGTAGAAGAGGAATAAATTGTAATCATTTATATATTATTAACTTAAATTTAATTATTTTAATAGTAACTCTCTTTTTATTTATTATATATCCATTAACTAATATAATATATATTTATATAGGTTTATATAATTATTATATATTATATGGAATTATATATGTAATGGTATTTCAATGTGGTCTATAAATATGCTGTTCTTTAGAGATCTGCACTTATTTGTATATATGTTCTTACTCTTATTCTTATATAATTATATTATATTAATTTTATTATACATTAAATGTTCAAATAATGAGAGGAGTAATAACGTGTTTATGGTAGGAATGATAAAAAGTTTCGCCCTATTTTGGTATAGGGTCGACCTTGTTTTACTTGTTTAATACTTTAATGCTACGCTTTTGGTTGCCAGTAAGTATTTTCTCGAACACCGTTATGGATTTAGTATAAAACTTCTCTTTTGGTACTCCTAAAACCGGATCAGTGTTGTTGTACTCGCTCCAACGCTCACATCCATTATTATTTATTTATTTTTCTTTTTCATTCTTATAATCTATCCTCATTGCAGCCTTCTTCATTTCTTTCATTCTTATTTTTGTTCTTGTTTCGTGCTCTTTTCCGTTTTTTGTGTGGTTGTCGTTTAATTTTATTTTCTTTTTTTTCATTATGCAATTCGTCTAGTTTATTTTTTCTTTATTGACGATTCGAACGGTTTTCTTTTAGTCTCTTTGATTTAATCGCGTTTATCTGGACAAAGTTGGAAATCGCCGGTAAGGTTATTTGTTAAAGTGCCTTCAACGATACCTTTTTTAGAGCGTTTTCACCCGAAAGCCAAAAGTCACTTTCATAGTTTCCGTTATTCGATCTGACTGATATAAGTGATACCTTTTTGTATTGAGCGTTGGAATATTTATTGTCTTAAAGGTTGGCTTTTTGGGTCGTGCGATTTATCATTTATTTAAAACTTCTTGCTTGGGATTTGGAAGGAGAATTCTCTCAGTTTACTGTTCTCTCACAATTGCTGATGCTGCTCCCATATTGGGTTCAATGGTTTGTATATAGAACTGTTTTTCGTTCTTGCAACTGAAAGAAGAGGTATTCACGAAGAAATGTTTTATAGGATTCTGACGTAAGGCCGTTAGGTCGTCTCTTCGTGTACGCACGATATCATTTGTGTCTTATGCCATTATTATGCTAGCGATACATATAATTACTTAAAATCTAAAATTACACTCCCTAATCTCGACGAGCTCATTAGTGCTCTCTTTCATGATATACCTGCGCGAGTGTGATGCCATGACTCTATATATATCATATTTTGATTTATTTCCTTTTTCCTTTTTTTTTCCTTTTTGAGTGTTTTTGCTTTATTTAATTTTGTAGTTGCTTTTTAGATGTTCTCTTGTTTTTTTTGAAACGTTATGTGTGCTGATTATGTTCGTTTCTTAGCTCTTTATGTGATTTTATGTTAGTTCTGCCCTCTGTAAAGTATCATTACGGTGTGGATTCTCGATCGTATTTTTATTTTAACCTCTCTTCTCTATTTCCTTATTC